>JABASM010002669.1:0-10546 GCA_019776545.1 Brachystomella parvula | reverse complement strand
ATTTTTGGTTCGGGGATTATCTCGTAAGGGATTTTCGGGTATCGGGGATTTTCACCTATCGGGGATTTTCGATTCGGGGATTTTCGTTCGGGGATTTTCGGATAAGGGATTTTGTTTTCGGGGATTTTACCTGTCACCCCTATAACTAGAAAAATATAAACATGCTAAGCTTGAACCTTGGAAATTTTGGAACTCAGGTTCTGGGAATCATAATTATTTCTTAATAGTCTTTTTTTCATTTCGGGCTGAATGAAATCCAATTGGTGTCATGGGTTTTAAAATACCCAACAGTCTCCAATACTTTCTGCGCAGCTAAATTTGAGCGCAACGCTCGAGCGCATGGTATCAATCCAAAATTTGCTTGAGATTTGGCCATGAATTTTGTCACGGATTTTGCGTATCCAAGACCACGATAAGCTTCACTTGTGCCTAGCGCATTAAGGGCTCCACCGTACAGCCCAGTCATTGCCCAACTCACAGGACCTGGAAAATCCTTTCTAAAAAGTCCGGCGGAAGGTAGATGGGTTACGCAGGTTCGAATAAGACGAAAAGACTCCTTTGTCTGTTCGCTCCAGTTTTCATTGAGTTTCTGAATGTCAGAGTCAGATGATAGGGGCTTTATCACGAGTTCTGGATCTGAATGCTCTTGGTCTAATTTAATTCTCAAGGCATCTGGCAGGTCCATGTTGTACGCAAAGGAATCAAACATCCTAAGTTGTCCGTCTTTCCCAGAATTTTGTTGTTTGTCCGTAAATTTTTTGATGAAGTTGAGTATGATTCCATTACCCTCAACTTCGAAGCGCGTGACTCTTGACCAGTCCAGAAACTGAGTAAAAGCGTTCAGTATTCTTTCCGTTATACACTCAGGCTCTGGTTCAGAAAATAAAACATAGCAGCCTCCAGCTAAATCCTAAAAAATTGAAAAACAATTTATAACTTTTTCAGACTAGCTTTATATACTAGTAAATTACCTCAAAATTTTGAAGTGAAAAAACAAATCCTGTTCTTGACAAGTCTCCTTCCCAGGCATAGAATCTGGTGAGGAATGATTTTTCTAACTCCTGAACGGACAACTTTATTTTCAGTGCATTGTGTATCTGGTATAAAAAATTGCTTTCATTGAAGGCAACCATTTCTTAATTATCCAATCTTACCCTTGCTGATTTTGGGTGTCGCTGCTGCAGAAGATTCTCAAGCTCTTCATACCGCTCCACCGGAATTTCAACAAAGTTTGAATGATCCATCCTGAGCACAATTTTGAAGCCAACTATAGTACATCAAACTTGTTAAGACAGTACTAGAGCTCACAGAAATACAAATCCTTATCAGCATGTACTAGACCTTACCCTGAACCTTTAAAAATGATAAGGAAAAGCTAGCTAGCCGAGCCAGTGAAGGTGGACTATGATTGTTTACTGTTTAGTACTATTGTTGTAGTATCGAGAAGACCAGTGAGATTTAGCGCTGGAATCCTTACGATGCACTCAGTGTTTGTACCGTACACGTACGCCAGCGTAATACATGTACGCGTACGCGTACGCGTACGAAAATTTAGGTATATAACCGGAGATTCCGCAAGTCGTACGTGTAGGCGTACGCGTACGACTTTTTTTTGAGTCGTACGTGTACGCGTGCGCCGTTTTTGGCGTACATAAATTTCAAACCCTGGTTTAAATGCTAAATTGGGAAAATGTCAGAATCTCCCAGGGTTCATGTCAGTTTTAATGATTTTCCCTAGGTAATGGATGAATTACCCATTCCTCTTCATTGATTCGTACATTTTCCTTCAATCAGATCAAATGGATGGAATCATTTTAATCCGAGGCCCTATGTCCATCCGCCATGAAAAATAGCTGAAGTATAAATAGTGTTAGGGTTCAGCTCTTATTTTATTCAAGAGGTTCCTCAACTGGTGAAAATGACGATGGGATGGTGGAATCCAAGCCCTTAATTCAATTCTTCGTAAGTCCAGCAAGAGGTTCGACGTTGCGGGTGGTTGTCTCATGTCATTAAAGTGACAAAAGGAGAGTCTCGTGTCTTCCTCCGCCTCCCAAGGAATCATTAAACCACTTTCCTTTGTTCCTCTAAAGCGTCGTCATTAAGTTGGGCTCACAAAGTAATCAGAAATGACAAGGTGGTGATAGAATCAGGGCGGCATGTTTACCTACCCGCCTCCCTGTCCTCTCACATTAAGGAACTTGTCCTCAGCCCTGAATTAATGCCGTGGAAATTAAAAGCGAGAATTCGGAAGAATCTTTGCTTTCACAGTGCGCATAACTCTCACGTCTCACACAAAAGAAACTTTCCTGGACTTTAAGGGAAAAAGAAGAGAAAGTCCCGTTTTGCCACGTTAACAATTTAGTTAGTTCTGTTTAATTTCTAAGCGATTCAGAGTTCGCTGTCTTTTCTGAACAAAACGAAAATGGTGATGTTAGAAGGTTGCCTTTCCATTCATGGCAGCCGTAGAATTTTTTAGTCTTTGGCACTATAATGGAAGAAAGTATAAATCTAAAAAAGACAGGAAAAACAACGGTAAAAAGTTTCCTACTGGGGCAGCGCCGCTGTTTACTGTTTAGTTTCCCTAAATATCCCTTTAGATTCAAATGATGATAAGGTCAAAACGTTTCTTTGGATTTCATCGCATCCTCGATTATCTCAGAGCTCGGTAATCTGATTTTTGAAATGGGGCTCATTTTTGGATCCATGGGAGTTGACGTTTCCTCCCACCCACTGGTAACAACAAGTCCCATCAACCTTCAATCTGTGAAACCCGAGTTACTACTGGTGTTTCCTGGCACTTGCCTTTATAGCCTATAAAAAAAGGCAGCAGGACTTTTCTGCCTCCAACGTCTTTGCATCCTTAGCTTTGTGCCTGAGACGCTGAAGCCTGGATGGCAGTATCCATTACGTCTGTGACGACGAAGACTTTGAGAGTCTGATGCACACGGCAAGCCTCCGCGAGCGATCCAGTGCTGCTTATAGTATTGAATGCGGACAAGGCTAGCACTGGGCCGGTTGGAACAAAGATAAAAAAACGCAATGTTAAACGTGCAAAAAGAATAATTTTTCTAGGTTGCCGGTGAGTATTTGTTGGAAACATCTAGCTCAGACAGTTTGTTGTTTAATGTAGTTGAGACATTTAAAGTTGAGAATATTGGAGAGGCGAAAACGAATTGGGAAAATCTGAAGATTTTTACGAAGTTAGTTCCCATTATTCCCTTTTTCCTGGTGCTAGGCCAGCCTTTCCCCATTAGCTGGTGTGAGTATGGAGTGCAGAGTATACCTTCGCTTCTCGCTAAATTTTCCACAGTATAAACTTGCCTAGATGCTAGATCAAACGAAAAAGTTTACAACAGACTTTCTCAATATAGTAAATCAGAAACTCCAACCACAAGTATTTGATTTTTTAAGAATAACTTCTTGTATATACTAAGAATTATGATGAGATACTCTTCACAAATTCTCAGCCGTTCATTAACAAGTAGAATCGGAAGCATATCGGCTTCCTTCGCTCAAAAATCATTTTTTGTTTATTTTATTTACTGATAAAAATCCTAAAATTGGAGAGAAAATCAAAGAAAATCGAATTCTCAAGCTATGCTGTTGTATGTCTGAACAACAGGAGATAGGAAAGACACGCTTCAAATAATCCAACATCAAAGAACATAGTTTGAATTCAGGACTTCAAACATTTATAGGAATTAGTTGATCTTTTCAAGTTTGAAAAGTGAATTCCACTTTGAAGGAAAGGAAGGTGAAGTTATGTTACTCAGGAGGATAAAACGTCTCTGCCACTTTCTCCTCCTTTCCGTACTTGCTACTTTCACTTTGTTTACAGGATTAATAATTTATCTGGAAAAAAATTGAATTTTAACTAAGCAGAAGAGTAATTTCCGGTTTAGCGTTTTCCCTTTCGAATTTGAATCCTAGAATTTTGCTTCCAAATTTTTGCATAAAATTTCCTTCGCCCGTATTCCGTTGAAATTACAAATTCCAATCCTACACAAATACGCGAGGCAGGCTTGCTTGGATGACGCAATTTCGTGTGGGAGAATTTGGAGAAAAAATCAATTTTTTTTTTATGAAAGCCATACCACAGTAAAGTAATTTGCTAGCGTTTCTGACTTTTGCAACGACAAAATGTACGACGATTTTCTCTTCAGAAAGCTAAAAATCCTCCTTTGCTGTAAAAATGTATCTGAAAAATTTTTGAGTTTTTAGAAATGGGTAAAGCCTATACTTTCGACTGAAATAGTTTTTTTTCAATCATTGGATTTATGGATGAAAGGGCTACTTACCGATATTTTCTTCAAGAAAAATCTTTAAAAGCTTTGGAAATAATTAAATTGCGCTGCAGATTGAGCTGATGCTAGGGGCAGGCAGAGTCTCTTAGCCTCCAAAGAGGAAAGTGGGGGGACTACTGATCACTTTACGGACAGTTTTCTCTCCATTAATGTCAAATATTTCTTCCCTCTCAAAGGAAACTAATTTGTCGGAATGCGAAAGAGATGAGGATAAAGATTAAAATATATAAACTCTAGGAAGTTCCATCCTCCATAGTTTCCAAAGACTCTGAGGATCTCAAAGTGGATCTTCTAATCTTCTTATATCATCTCTTTAGTGATTCAGAGCATTTGCTTTCTGTTTTGCTTTCGGGGTTTCGGTGTATACAAAACAAACGGCCATGAGGGTCGGCCGGACCTACTTTAATAATAAAAATGCCCGACTTGACGCTCCATCTTCATCCGTGGTATGAATAACTAAACGGCTTCATCCATCCTTACCTATATACATCCACATTACTTAATAAAATAAGACAATAGGTCTACATACATTGCATCTCCGGCTCAGATCAATCCTAAAGATAACCAAATTCCACTCACTTAATCTCCTTCATCGCATCTCCGCTTCCGTGAGGATACTCACCTCGGGTTATGTACTTTGATAACTTGGAACTTAATCATGAGTAACACTAATCAGGTGCCCACATGCTAAGCTATCCCATCAATTTTTCAAATATGCATAATTTCAAAGGAATTGCATCAAGTCCGATTTCAAATCATCATTAGATTTCAACATGCTGAAATATTGGCTCTGCAGGATCAGCATAATAATAAATTGAAAACTGGTTCCAAGATATCCTCGGTTTGGCTTTCTCTTCCCTTTCCCTTCCTGATTTTCCTCTTTGCACTCGACAAGAGGAATTGTTACTCCTGATTGAAACTAAGTGCGTCGTTAACCCTTTTCTTTAAGATTCATTTTTTTACTAAGTTTTATGCACTTTCTCCTTTTCTTTAATGGAGACTATGGAAATGAGGGAATTAAATTCTAATGCGCGGTTTTTATAAGCCCTAACTTTAGAAGGCAGCGTTTAATTAATTTGATTTCCAGCTCCACACCGTCATTTCTCATTTCTTGCAATTCCCTTTCATTTCATCGATGAAAAACTAAAGATCGGCTATAATTTAATGAAATGTAAGGATTTCATTGGAAATGAGCTGTTCAGACGGTAAAGTCATCTTCATTTGTCAGGCTTTTTTTTAAGCCTCAGCATTTCGTCTACAGGTGAAAGTACTAGTATACCCGAGGACAACTGGGCTAACGGCACGTTCTCAACCCCCCTGCAGTGAAAGCTAAATTTTGTAATCCTTAGCCTGAGCTAATTTTTTTTTCCTGTGACCTATGCTGCCTAGTAAGACAAACATTTTTGTCATTTTATCTGAATAAAGAAAAAAAGGTTTTTGGCTGTTGCTACGATGCGAATTAATGCAACCATGTCTTGGCAGTTCCAGGGGACTAATGTAGGGTAAAATATTTACACTAAGCATCAATGCTAATTTACTATCAGTAGCTTTTCTTATGCTTTCTTTATTCTGAACTATTATATTAAGAGCCTTGAAGTTCTTTTAGTCCCTCTCCGTCTCTCTTAATTCAAGATTCTTTTTTGATGCCTTTAAACCCGTCTCCCCTCATACCCAACGACCCGAATAATAGATTCTTGAGTGGAACTCTCAAGCACGCGCCACTCTCCTTAAGCTAAACAATTCAAAGTTGAGTATTTTCTTGACTTTTTCTTCGGGTCTTTGTTGAGGGTTTCTCATTTTCTTCTTTCGTATCAACTACTTTCTCCACTTTCTTTCCCCGACTCCTGCGTAAAGATGCCCCTGAGTTAAATGGGAAACTACTCCTAGTTTCTTAATCCCCAACTATTAGCTTTCCCTTTTCTTTCCTTCCTGTTCAAGGATAAATGGCAGAGGAGATTGGGTAGAAATTTTTGCAGTGTGCTCTTTGAAACCAAAAGTGCCTCAGGCTCCCTTCTGTTGAAACTCACAAGATCAATTACTCAAAGTAAATGCATCAAGTTAACTCCCTTAGATGGGAGGAAGGGCAGAAGAGAAGGAACTTTCTTTTAACAACTTCGAATCAAGAGAATCACTAAAAAGAATTCTCTTGATCCGGATTCAAGGAACTTTTCTTTTGATACAAGAAGACAATTCCAGGATTTCCTCCTGGAAATAATTTGTCTTTGACAAAAATATTTTAAGTCAAAGTGGCTCCAGGCCTCAGCTTTTTTATTCTTCTTGATGCTCTGAACTAGAAAGCGTATGAAAGTTTCCTACAAGAGTAGTTCTTATTACGTCGTCTTACTACTCTGTAACACTTAAATACGGACAATGAACTACATTTTCAGGAAATAGCAAGAACTGCCTAAGCTGAAAAAAAGGACCTCTGATGTGAAAATGCCCCATTAGTGAAATCGACTAATTGGAAACTGTAAAACTTTTGCACAGTACGCCCTTAAGTTCAAAAACTTAAAAAATGGAACTAACGAGTTCATAAGGCATTTAATTAATTTTAATCAAAATATAAACGGCACATTGAGATTGGCAGGTCATCAGGCCTCAGGTGTTCCTTATGCTCACTAATCTCTTTTAATTCCGCGAGCTAGATTTTTCCTTCAGAATTTTGGTACTAGGATAACTTTGTTTGGCAACATATTTTGACAAGCGAGGAAGCAGTTCAATACTCTAGATTGCATCGTATAACTTTGAAAGAAGAAGGAAATAATCCAGCTCTTTTTTAGCTGTGAAATCCATATTTTTTATTAAAATCTTATCTTCTAAATTATTCCCAGAATGCATGCGTACATTTTGCTGCCTAAGTTTCAGCAGCTTAGTCGGAATTCGTACTAAATTTTTACTGAACTGAGGGACATTGACAAGAGTGACATTTGGCTTTTTATCCACTACAGAGGGAAGGGCGAAGGATCACGAGCTTGTAGCGGGTTTAGGTTTATCCAATTCAGCACACCATCCGGAGCTACGTATAATTTTTCCAGAGGCCAATGAAGCATGCGGAATCGCTTAGGTGGAGCAATCGCTGTTTGGTGCATGGCGTGTAAGGGAAATGTGGATAAGAGAGGAAAGAATCGTCTTTTTTTCTATCAGCGTATGATGATGATGATACTTCTCTGGTAACCCGATTTCGAAAGAAAACAGACGCTTCTGTGCTCTGCTAGCCACATTTCCTTTAGGTCTTTTATGCACCAAACTGCAACTGTCCCACCTAAGCGGTCCCACCACAGGCGCCATTGGCTTTTGGGAAAATAATTGTTGCTCCGGATGGTATTCTGAATGAAATAAACCTAAACCCAGCTAAAAAATCGCTCATGACCCCTCGCCCTTCCCTTTTAAGCGACAGCCACGGCTCTTTTACAGGGAGCCGTTGGAGAAGAAGATAGTCATCTCCTGTAGAAGAGCGCTAACGCGGCCCCTTAAATCATTCCATTAAAGTAATGAGTTTAGATCTCCAGCAGCTCGGAGTTTGAGGCGGTTCTTATCTCATAGGCTTCCGGTAGCACGCGGTGATGGGGTAATCAGATCTCACCATGATTTGAAATTCCACAACTACTGCTTACTATAGAATGCTGCTAGAGAAGAGATAGAGGAGTATGAATGGGAAAATTTTTAAATGCGCCCTTCCTTTCTTAATCCTGAGGATGAGGAGAAGAGATTTATAAATTCAGTTAAGCCAGCTTTTTGTTTGTTTTTCTAATTTGAGTTTTACCCAAGGATTTGCCCATGTCTTTCCAGCTTAGTTTCTCAAAAAGGATATTATAATGGTAATGAGAAAGAGTGAAGACTGGAGATCCTTATAATCAAATGAAATCCAAGGAGAAGCATGCTGGATACCTAACCGCAAGAGAGGCTTTCTTTCCCTCCACTCCACATCAGTGCCTGCCCTTCACACTCCAGTCAGGCTCAAACTCACCATGAAGAGACTTTCACCTCCAGAAAAACGCCAAATGGGAGAGAGGTAGGGGATTGAAAAACATGCATCCTCCCCAGACCCTGAGAATTTGCATTCAAATAATACATGTCCCCGACCCCCGAGCCTGGTAAAATTAACATAGATATTTTTGTCGGTAAAATTTGGGTTTCTGCTCAAATTGCATTCTGCAAAATTTGTGCTGCAAAAGTAAAAGATTTTTGCAATAAATGGATGCAAGACTTTTCTTGAGTTCGTCACATTTTAAACTTTCCATTAAGTTTTGTAATTGGTTATAATTTTCGCAATTGAGTTTCTTCGTACGCCGCTCTCTACCTGAAATACTGAAAATGAAATTCCTTTTCACCTTCAAATTCGAAATTTTATGCTTTTTTTTTCTCAATTTAATTCTTATGCAGATGAACTTCTGAAGACAAGCGTGGAAACTGGAAGGGCAGCCTAGATGTTGCTCTTGTGATGATGCAAGAGCATGCCTCAGCCATTAATCAATTAAAAATATTCTAAACATTACAGTAATTACAGGAATTTTTGAGAGACGAGAGAACAGGAGTGGCTTTTTGCCTACTACTGCTTAACAACAAAGGGCTCCAACAAAAGATTATTGAGAGATGCGTGCTCATCCTCCATTCCTAAAGGAAGCTCAAAGAAAGGGAGCCAGCTTCCCTTGTCGTTGAGATGATGATGTATTATCCTCACTTAATTTATTTGTTGTAATGGGCTAAATTAAAGATCCATGTAATTAGTACAATAGGTTATATTTTAAATGAGCAATTGCTACTGGGTGGTTATTACGTAGTCAGATCATGAACACCATGTCCAAACTCCCCACGCACCTTCCACCTGCACCCTCAACCCCATGTAGTAATTATCCACCTTTGAGAGGACCGATGACTTAGGGTGCACCTCCGACTCCTTTGACTAATCGCCAAAATCAGTAATTCAGAATAGTAAGTCGGAACTACCTTTGGAAAAGGGAGCTTCTCTCAAAATATAATCCCGGATCCCTTTGAAGATTCTAATCTTCGAAAGTTGAGAAACTTAAAGCGGGGTCTTGAATCTCCAAACTTAATCTAGTTTATAATTAAAGTTTACTTACACTCCTTCACTCACTACGGATCTTCATCAGAGGAGAAGAGGAGAGGGAGAGAAGAGAATAATTATAAGGTTTCCTCGATTTTAACATCTTATTTCTCTCAATTTAATTATTCTAAATGTCAATTAAGCTAAATGACGAAACATGTATTTTCATTTAAGGGAGGAGAAACTTTCATGGAAGAGAGATTCCTGGAAAGTTTCGACACGTTTCTCCCAGGTAAATATTATATAGCCCTTCACCTGTCAGAAAGTCACTACCCACAATGGGATCATTTAGGAGAGAACTAAGGTGACGGAAACAAGGAGATGCTCTTTGGGAAGGAAGAAATAACCCTATATTTAATGACCCGTTAATGGTTTTCTCCGGTCGGCTGCGGTGGTGGCAGTGTAGTCCTGGTAATACCCAAATGACAGGCCCTCGTTCATGCTAATAATTTGCGAATAAAAGTCTCTGAAGGATCCGTCAGGCGTCTCACTGTCCCACTCATTTATTATGAACTCCCTAACAACCGTAAACTCTTACACAAAGATCCAAAATTATCATCACCGGAACTTTAACAATAGGAACAGAGACATTTTCAAAATATACACCAGTGCCAAAGGTGACCATGAGACAATGGTGGATTTTTTTTCAACTTTAAATCCACCTAACAAAGATGTAATAGCGTGGGAAAGGTTGTAAATCCTCTGGAAATAAAAATTTAATTTCTTGCTAACGAGTGAGCTATGCAAAACACTAATTTTAACAGGACACTCTTCATGACTTAAGCGTCCTCAATTTGGTTCCATGTGAAAATCCCCAAAACAAAAATCCCCAAAAGAAGAATTCCCAGTGTGAAAATCCAGAATGTAATGTGAAAATCCGCAATGTGAAAATTACAAGTTCGTAGGGACTGTTGAGTTTTTAGGTTGCTAGGTTGTTAGGATATTTGACTGTGATTTAAGAAATAGTGTTTTAGAAATTTTATTTGTTGCATTTTCATGCATTGGCTTGCTCTGCAAAGGGGGCAGTAGATGGTAAAAAGCATGAGGTCCTTCAACTCAGCAGTCTCTACTTTTTAACCCTGGAAAACCTACAGTTTCCTCTTATGGGAAAAACCGGCCTGTATGTCAAATTTGATCCACCCTTTTTTCCTCTCCTAACTGTGGATCAAATCTGATC
>JABASM010002668.1:0-10553 GCA_019776545.1 Brachystomella parvula | reverse complement strand
CGAGGATAATGGACGCTCCCAAAGCAGAAGGAAAGGCGGCGTGAGTCAGAACCATCCTCTAGACTGCACATGATCGATTTGCCAGTAAAAAAATAGTAGTACTCCTCTGAAGTTCCGAATTCCCAGAGAGAGGAAGATCAGTCAAACTTCACAGACCGACGGACACGGAACGGGTAGACCAGACGAATAGTCGTCGAGTTGAGTCAGACTTGTCATAGAGATGGACTCTTCAAAGTACCAAAAGTGAACTTCAATCGGTGGACATTTGAAGTCATCTTCGGATCCTCATTGAGTTCCTTTTTCTACTCCTTATATTTTGGACGTGTTAATTTTATACCCCCTCAGCATGACAGAATCAACTAGAAGACTGTTTTCAATCCTCGTCATTACCATCATTTCTACATCTTGGAGTATACGAACAACTCACGGATTCGGGACAGAGGTAAGCCTAATTAATTTCATGTATTTCCCATCAGCTGAGATTTATTTGAGTAAGTTAGCCCTTCCCCTTATTTCTCCTCAACTGCAGGATGTTTTATTCAGCCTTTAATCTCTAGTCTATCGTCTATGGGATGGGAGTGTCGGAAGAGGTCATTGTCTTTCCTTCTATCGTAATACCAAGGAACTGGATAGGCATGGAGTGATTGGTCATCTTCATTTTAAATGAATTTGATGCTACGCTATGGACATGAAAACGCATACTTCCTAGGGAATATGGTCCATATTCCCTAGGAAGTATTCCAATATTATATGGATATTCAGGAATATTCGCATTCCGTAGGCCTGACAACCTATGGGATGTGTCCGTATCCCAAAAGTTAATCAGTGATCAAAAAATGCATCCTTCGTTGTCCGTATTCCTTGGAAGTATGCATAGGCACTTAGGGTCCATACTCCCTGTAACAAATACGGAAGACGAGCAGAGTTCCCGGTGGAAGAAATCGTACGATATGATTTTTACAGTGGAGTGATTTTAATGAAGGGCATAATAAGACCGTAATTTTGATATTTCAGGCAACCTAGGATTTTCCGTTTAATTTCATCAGTGCCGTGGATTTCCTTTACGCAATCGGCAAATAGTAAATTTTTAATTCGTATGGTCGGGAATTTGGCTAATTTTACGATTTTTTCATTAGATCCAAGATTCTTCTTTATTCAGATGCTAATGACGACAAGAAGGTCTTTTGTTCTGTATACTCATTTACTGTAATCTTGCCAAAAGCAATGAATGACACGATGATCGTAGTAGCGTAGTTCATTGCAGGTAGTAAATCCCAAGTTTTTTTGTGTTCACTCCTTACGCATGTATTTTTTAAGGCTAATCTTATATGCAGCACACACCTGGTTTTTCGAGTTATTCATCTCTGTAGTACATGAGAATTCATAGATTCAGCAACTGAAGTACACCTGATAACGATAAGGAGTGGGATGATCTTGTTTTGCTTGACTGCTTGATCAAAGGGCGAAAGTACAGTGTTAAAAAGTCTAACTTTTATCTTTGCACTTTAATCTGGAGTAATGCATGCTAAGGTCAGCCAGTACATCTGCACTAATGATATGAATGCTTTTGATTTAGGAATTTCTGCCATTTTTTTCCTCACTTTAACTTCTGCTACTGGAAAGTCACAGCTTAATAAAAACAGATTAATCTGTAAGATTTTTAGCTCATCAGCCTTGCCCCCTTATATCTGCGTAACTTGCCGAATGGCCTCGGCAAACCATTTTTTAAGTAGACAGTACTATAAAGAAAATTGTTATCGCTTTTCTTAAGTTTTTTGTTCAGTTTTCGCGTTTTAAAGGACTCCACTTCATTGTTCTCCGCCGTATAATCAAAACCTTACAAAAGCTAGGTCAATCTTCATCTGACCGACAAAGTCGCCACCAAACTCTGGTCCAGTGGCTTATTTTGTTAATTTAATGAATGACAGGCTTTTTAAAACCACAAATTAGAGAATAAAAAGCTTCTGTGGTTTACCATTGACCTAAAGAAATATTCCTTTAGGTTTTTAAATTCACAATTAGGGAAATATCATGGAATTTCTCGTTTAGCCGAGTGAAGCAAGCGGATGAACTTCTACAGTGCTTTTCGTAGCTAGTCTAGTTTTTGCACATGCGAGTACTAGCTGCAAACACCCTAACTCGAGTTACTCATCCTGCATCTTAAAATATGGGTTAACGACTATCCTCAGTCGTCACTCCCCCGTTATCCAGAGGAAAGATGAAAAAACTGACTTCCGGTTGCCTTGAAAGCAAGCTTTCTCGGTAAACGTTCTTGATAAGCATCATCCTGAGAAGCATCATCCTCACTATCTGCTTTTCATCAGGTTAGATTTCTGTTTGCAAAAAATTCTGCTCTCAACGTTTGAATCCGCTGCACTCTATGTAATGTTGAACAGGAAAAATTCGTAGTATCGAAGTTTTTACAGCAGAAAATGGTTTTGCATAGTTCCTTCAGCCTCATTCTCACTTCTTAACCTTTTCCAGTGTCAATAAATAACTCAGGTCGCGGGATTGTTTATTTTACTGATTTTCTGGTTTCCTTCCTGCCATGGGTGGATTAGGAAAATGTAAATGAGGAAGTGTGTCATTCCCATTGTCACCGTGGTAAAGCAACTGAACTGATAGTGACAGCTTTGAAATAGAGAATTTGAAGATGAAACTTTTAAAAGTCCTTGGAGTACCTACAGCAGGTGGATCAAGGTGACAGGGGATCTTGAAGACTAAATTGGAATTATGCAAATACTTTGAAGTTCTGCTCAGTCTCTTTCATCTAGGTGTTAATCATCTTTCTAGCTCACTAGATTATGAGACTATAGATGTCTGTCAGACGTTAGGTCTTAGAAATTCTTCGATCAAGGATAAAAAGATTTTATATTTGCCGATGTCAGCTAATTCTAGGCGTAACTCAGTTCATTACCATCTTTTTCATCTTTGTTGTCACTTTGGCCTTAGCCTTCCCAAGTATAATATATATAAGCCAAAAGGCCGACATGAGCTTCTGAGGAAGAATCAAAATCAGCAGGGTTGCATGACACTTCCACTTCAATTTATTTTTGTCAACATGTTAGGATTCCATTTACGTCAATGATGCTACTAAGCAAATAATTCGAGATAAAAGGAAGAAAAAGGGTTAGAGAGTAGCGGCATTGTGGTGATTCATCCTGGGATTTGCTTCTTGACGCCTGATTCAGGGTGTTTCTGTTTGTTTTATTTTCTTCTGATTGATTCTGATGAGGAAGGGAGGGGACAGGACATTCCAGTCTTATTAATGATTAGAAATCGATTGAACGTGACTTCTGAAAACTCAATCAGTGAAGTACTACCGTGGAGCGGACTGAGAAGGTGCAGGTTGGGCGAGAAGTGACAAGAAAACGTAAACAAGGCTAGAAAGCGTCTTTCTTAAGTAAGGGAATTGAAAGTTTTCAGCGTCCTATCATAAGTAAGGTAGTCCTCCGACGCATGCATCTTGTTTTCTAAAACCAAAATTTTCCCGAAGTGCATGCGCCTTTAAAATCTAGTATAGTATACCCCTCAAGCGTACTTCTCCAGGCTAAAAATGCTTGCTGCACTTTGGGATTTTTTTTCCGAAATTTTGAAATATAATAGCATACGTAGGTGGGCGACCTAAGTAGATAGCACGCGCGTTCATTTTCGTCAATGAAGACCTCTATAAGCCTTCCTTACGTGTCAGTGTCTCTTCTCATTCAGCTCCACTGTAATCTACTGTTAGATAACTCACTTGACGGAATTGGGCTGGATGAGGGAATAGTAGACATGACTCCAAGCTTTCGGCCAATTACTTTGACCTTCTTCAGGGAATTAGTAGAAGAAAAGATTTGAAAATTGCCGAATTTTTAATTAATCTACTGTCTTTTCCTTTGTTACCATTTGCAAGGTAAACGAAGGGCTCGATTTTTCAAAAAAAAAAAAAAAAAAAAAAAAAGTGAACTGAAAGAGAAAGGTGTGAAATGAAAATTTGGGCGATGGAAGATGAAAGGCAGATCCTGGCGAGTGGACGACATCAAGGCGGGTTCCAGTTTATGGCAAACCTGAAATTATTCATAGAATTTCCAATTCGGAAAATTTCAAATAGTAGTAGTATGATTCTTGATGCTGTCGAGGCCATTTCTTTCTGTAGGATAGGTGGACCTCATTGGTGGTTAGACAGTTTGATCTGACAACAGGAAAATTGAGAAGATAGAGTTATTTTCATGTACGATGGTTGTTTGTAGTATAGAGGGACTGAATGGATTTTGTCTACCCTCGTATAGCTCTGTTAACCAATATCCGGTCAAGCGATGAATTGAAACTGGATACTTTATGCAGTGTTCCAACGTCAGCTCTATTATTCACGTCTATGGCTGCGAAAGCATCCAGTTCAAATTCATAAAGGTCACTAGTGCATGAAATCAGCTTCAATTTTTAATATTCTAATCCGAACCTGGATTACAAACTTTAGCATTACTTTGATTATGTTGCGAAAAAGCTGAATGCATCGGAATTGCCTACTATAAATCCGCACTGCGCGTTTTTGGCAGAACGACTCTCAAGTAATTTAGTTTGGGAATTTCCGGGAAGATGATGAAAGTGATGATGGTGATGGTGGTAGTTGTAAAAGAGTGGCGTGACTTTTTTACATGATGATGACGAGGAAGATCTGCTCAGCTATAATTGAAGTAAAAAAAGAAGGAAAATAAAAGGCCCGTCCTGAATGAATAGGGTCTTGTGTTCTACGTAGTAGTAAAGGTATTAAAAAACCAAGCTCGGAATTTAAGTAACCTTGCAAGGGATGATTTTAATTAAATATCATCACGGTAATTGTATAAATCCGCAGTTCCTACTGTATTTGATTACAGTGGCGATAAAGAAACTTTGTTTGCCATGTATAGTAGTATAGGCTTGAAAACCCATCTTCGTATGCATGCTTGCATGCGTGACAAACTGGACAGAGAGTTTGTAGAAATATACCGGAAATTTTCTGGTTTTCGTACGGATAAGATGCAGCGGATAACTTATTTACCAAACTTCCTTGTTTTCTGATTTTGGGTGAAAGTTAGGCTTGGATTTCACCATTTTTTAGTGCTAAAATTTAAAATTAGTTTTTGGCTTTCTTTGTTAATTAGACTTTATGGCATTCTGAGTTTTTTATTACTCTAGCCTTTCACTTTGTCTGATGCTTGAGACCTTTGCTATTTAAAAGCTAAACAGCTTGAAAGGAGGAACAAGTGACTGGAAAAGTCTAATTAGAAAAGTAAAAGGCCAAACTCAATAAGGGCGAAAGAATTTTTGATTATAGAGAAAAACAAGCTAAAATAGGAATTTAGAAGAAAAGAAAGTAGAAAGCCGCGTGCTGAAAAAGTAAAAAGGGGGAGAAAGCGACAGAGGGTTTGAATTGGAACTCGAGCAATACCGAAGTATTGATTTTTCATTTATTCGCTTTCATGAGTTTAGGGTAGTAACTTCCTTGTCTCCTTAGAAATGCAATAACTCCTTCAAGTGGTCTGAAAGGGTGATTCGAATGTCGACGTTTAACTTCAAATTGGAACTAGTGATTAGATCCCTGTTTTCTTAATTTAAAAAAAGTCCCAGTCGACTCCGGAAGGAGAACGGGTTAACAGATACAGCTTCTGTCATTGAGGTACTTTGCCCATGCTCCTGTCTGAAATCATCACTCAGCCTCAGCCAATTTCATTTTCTCGGGAATATTGGGAAAGATACAGGAAGTGAGTCAGGGATGACGTGATCGTCTGCAGCAGAGGCTAGGAAAACATGATGAAATTGAAAGATAAATTCATATCGCAGTATCCATGAATTTTATTTAGAATTTCTGAGTATTATTTTTTAAAAATGGAAAAAATAGGAAATTATGTCCTCAAGCTTATTTTCTGTGTTCATTTCCTTCACTCATAATAAAATGAATGGATGAGGAAGTAGGGGCTTTTGTTTTACGAGTTAATGAGTGGCATATTGTGGGGTGAAGGAAGGATGAAACTGGTGATAGATATTCTTCTCGTCTGTGGCTACGGATTTAGCTGCGAGGAAATAGTAGCTGGAAATAATAAGCTTGTAAGAAAGGATGAGAGGCCAGTAGGGTGTGGATTGGTTATCCGCTTCCATCCTTATCAACTTATCATCGTCAGCGATTAAATGCAGATGATATTCTTTATTTTTCCTCTCTTGACTTGTATATGTTGTGAGAAGGGAGACAGGCCTGACGTGGACTGAGCCTTCTCATCCCATGACGAAGGTTTTAAAGACTAAACCCAGCACTTCAAATTCAAACTTCTTACTTAACCTGCGTAAGCCTGAATTTAATTAAACGAAATTATTTGCTCTAATGTGGATTTAATAAAGCCTTCCGCTTTAGTAGACCCCTGGTCCCACCGACCCATTGGCATTAATTAGAGCCTTGTAACCGGGGTTTTAAATTCTGCTTCTCATTTCCGCCTTCCAGAAATTTCGCATTTCATTTTGGCTTGTTAGTGCATGGAGGTATCACGGGTATTCCGCAGGGTTTCTATGAGCAAACACTGAAGCTGGCAAAATTTTACTCAAATTATGATCCCGTGTAATATGGCATAGGACTTAACCTCATATACTCTTGTTTAGATAGTTTCCGGTTTGGACCTATTTTCCTCACCTGTAATAATTAAACAACTTCCCGTCCATATTCCACTCTGCTCCTTTCGTTGACACCTTGTTAATTCCTAGCGAGCTTAAGCATGTAAACCTGTATACAGGCTCCAAGTAATTTGCACATGAGCATACGCCCCACACCCAGCTACTTAATGACCCATCACAAACTGTAATACATGTAATAATTTTTTGCACTAATGAGGCTTTCATCCTAAACATTTTCCTGTTGTTTGATTGTTAATTGTTAAGACAGGCGGCTTCCCTTTATTTTTGGGAAATAACAGGAAGCGAAGTTTATTTTTTAACTTTGTATCTGGGTATTGCCAAAATAAGTGCAGCTGCACTGGAGCTCAATTTTAAAAAAAAATTCTAATGTATGCATTCGTGCCAGGATGTCTAGCATATCTGTCGGCGGTGAGGTAACAAATAGCTGCTCTTAACTGTATTATCTCTTAGCGTTTTCCTGGCAAAAATGGAGGGGTTAAGAAGTGACATCTAAAAAAGCCGTTCCTAATGCCTTTGGATTGAGATTTTGAAAAGTAGATTTTCCGGAAAGCGTTGATTTCTGTAGTCAAGGGAGTGTTACTAATTCCTGAGTAGGAGACTAGACACAAATCTCTAAAATATTTGCTGTCCTGCTGTGGCGAAAAGCTTTATGCCAAAAATTCATTCACATTTTTTTCGGATCTTTCTTCACATATAACAACAATACATATATAAATTTTAGGAAGGCCCATCACCACTGAAGTAAATCCTTGTTTAAAACCCTCTTCAAGTAAGAGTGACTGTATACTGTCAGCTTATAACTCCCGTGTTTATGGATTTTTCTGGACTCTCGACGTCTTACTATTTCTGATTGACGTTATAGCCGTTTATGGCAATGTCCAAATAGACGACGGAGGAAAAATCTTAAACCCCCATTAAGTCTTGATATCTTGTATTGTTGTGGACTTTTTGTGATGCTGAATATTATTTCCCCTTGACATGAGACGCTGGAATAAAACTTTCAATTTAAATTTAACAAAGGGAAGTTTAATAATAGTAAAATGAAGGAGGGTTGGGGAGAATAAAAGGAATGATTTCAGTTTCATTTTAAAGGAAATGAATTCCTCAAGACTTCTGGAATTTGAATTTGGCATAGTAATATAGGGATGATGGTCAGGTCAGATTATTTACAGAAGCTCGAAGACTAGACGCTAGAAAAGAAAGGATCTCTGACTGAGATGTCTGATGGTGGATTCTGATGTTAGAAAATGAAAACAAAGGCGGCTGGTGCGGACGCTGATGTGTTCGACAACCCCAAGCCAAGGCGAGACCCTTGTGCTCTTGCTCCTTGGGCTCGGCTACTACAAACTGTGCATCTGTTCCCCTACTGCTAAATATACTGGAATTTGAGATAGGAAACAAGATGAGGCTGGTTAAAAAGATTCATTAAGGAATACGGAAGCTAGATGCAGAGTGCTACATGAAGCCCCAAGCGGAAACATACCTCAGGATAGTACTATCTTCAAATTTTCTGAAAGGAAAGCTTATAGGAACCGCAAATGAGTCCTGGCAAAGAAAGTAATAGGAAGAAATAAATCTAGTTCGATTTCCTTCCCTGCCTGCTGCTAGTCCATGGAAAGAAGCGTGCCTTTGAAAATAACTGATTTTAAGAAGCGGCTCTTCTAAAACCATTTTCATCTGTCGTCTCATGTTACTTTATACTTTTCTTTGGTCTAAACAGGAAATTAGGTTTGACTTTTAAAAATCCTGGTCGCTTGAAAGCCCTTTCTCATTTTTATCATATTATATGTGTATGTATAGCTTGTAGCGTCTTCCTAGCTGAAGCGCTATTTCTTGTTTGATAAAACTCTTCAAATGTCACCAGCAAATGGTGGAAGATAGGAAATGACATTAGCAGGAAAGTTTGAGAGCAGGTTTTCCTCGAAGCATAAAGGAAGCGGCTTATTTTTCATCTGGAAAGTTAGCAGCGCTCTATGCCCACCAGAGACTATGAAAAGTTTTTGTCCAAGGATAATTATACAGATATCTTATGCGTATAAAATTTCAAATTGCTTCTCCACGCTGATCCATGGTACCGTGGTTTTATTTTGTTCGGTTCATGTTGAAGAAAGGGAGGGACGACATTCAAATAATGAAAATGGAATGAATCTGTTGCGTTTTGCAAATCCTGAAAAATGGAGTTCACTCCTTTTGAAATGAAGGCTTGGGTTCAAGTTTCCGAGCTTGAGAGAATGAGTCGTGTGTGGGTTTGTAGGGTTTTACTTGATTTTTCCTTCTCGTATTCGGAAATTAGGAAATGAATTTCCGGTTTCTTTTCGCTTTTTTCTTTTCTTTCTCGGGCTTGGCTGAAAAAAATCAATCTCTGAGATAACTTCCATTTCCTTACAATTTATCGGGGGTTTTAGGTTGGATTTTTTTTACTTTGTGATTACTGTAGAAACCGCCGTGCGTGTTAGCTAGAGGGTTAGAACGTATAATTTGAGGGTAAAAGGACCAAATGCAGGCGGCATTGTGAATGAGAGTGCATTGATGGAAATCTACATGCATTTTACCATTTCATTATTAGTTTTTCTTGGTTTTTTTAAAAAAAAAGAGAAGAAAGAAAGCGGAAGTTTTTATCCACCCACTCCCAACCTCATATTTCGGTTTCGTATTTTTTTTTCATAGATAATTTCCCCTTGTTTCGTTTTGATAGGAGAGGAACTAGTCGGGATATTAAGATTTTCTTTGAAAAGTAAATTGAATCTCGCATGTTTTTTACTTTGTGATTACTGTAGAAACCGCCGTGCGTGTTAGCTAGAGGGTTAGAACGTATAATTTGAGGGTAAAAGGACCAAATGCAGGCGGCATTGTGAATGAGAGTGCATTGATCGAAATCTACATGCATTTCACCATTTCATTATTAGTTTTTCTTGGTTTTTTTTTAAAAAAAAGAGAAGAAAGAAAGCGGAAGTTTTTATCCACCCACTCCCAACCTCATATTTCGGTTTCGTATTTTTTTTTTCATAGATAATTTCCCCTTGTTTCGTTTTGATAGGAGAGGAACTAGTCGGGATATTAAGATTTTCTTTGAAAAGTAAATTGAATCTCGCATGGTAAGTAAAAACAGGGGGGGATCGCTCGTGGCTTTCTCGAGTGTAATTAACATTATAAAGCACATAAAGGCTTTTTTTAGTTTTCGTTTACTGGTAACCACCGAATCCGATTTTTTTGGAAGAAAAGAAGAAAAACAGTTTGAGAAAAGGAGGCAGGCACATTCTTCTTTTCGCTTCCTGTTATTGTTACAGAAGAATAGGAACATCGATTTTCGGGATTTCGGGGCCTGGCTTTGATTTTGCCTTGGGAATAAGCCGGTTGAGTAGACTGTCTAGTATGCTCGTACCAGGACCACAAAGCTGAATAGGAAGAATCTGATTTCAGTTCAATGCAGGAGCAGAGGCCCCATGAATTCTAGCGGTTTAACGTAATTCTGTCTTATTTTCTTGTGGTGGAAGTAGAAAACACTTAAGGCATCAGGACTTCAGGAACAAGGTGTATCCTAGGAGAGCCATTATTTTAATCCAGCGTATCTGACTCCATGTCTCCAGGTTCCCAATCCATAAGCACCTGTCCTTTGCTAAAAGTTTAAATTTCTTGCATCTTCCAGACTTTCGTTCCTTTTCACACTACGTAAAGGCTGAAAATGATCTTTTCTACCTGTCAGACTCTTGGAATGAAAAACCTTAATTATTGAGCTCTTGCTTTTGTGCAGGTAGATTTCTGTTCTTTTAATTTTTTTCGGGAAAAACGGTTGCCTTGTCTCCTGTGTGGTGTCTACCCACGTCTCGTCTCTTGGAACAAGAATCTCTGTTCTCTCTTGGCCGTAGGTATTAATAATGCTTTTCGGTTATTTGATTTTCGTGTTATCCAGC
>JABASM010002667.1:0-10554 GCA_019776545.1 Brachystomella parvula | reverse complement strand
AATAATTTCTCTGTGAATATCATTCAAAATCCTTGAATTAATTTTCTAATCTTCAAGTTTTACTCACAGGTATAATAAATTTAAGCCCCAAAAAGTTTGAAGCGCAAAACCCGTTGCATGAAACTAAATTTTATGCTGGTGTATGACTTCCAGCATCAGATTCAGATGCAAAAAATGTTTTAGACTAAAATAAAAAGGTCGGATTCGAAGTGCTGCCGCTCCTGCGTTTTCCTAGGAAAAATCTAGAAAATTGTTTTTCCTTTTCAGTCGTACCATGAGTTTCGGAAACGCAGAATTTCTAGGGATAGGCTTAAGAGGTCCTACGGGAGATTCATACAAAATGTAGAAGTAATCTTTCCGTGATCTGTTAAGCCTTTACCAGTTTTTGATTAAATTAGTCCTGCACCGTTCACTTCCAGAAATACTATTTAGGAAAATCAATTCTGACATGGGTAACCTAGCTTGAATCCATTATTCAATATGACAGCTTACGGGAAATCCCCAGCAGAGTTATAAGTCGCACAAAACACCGTCAGGGAAGAAGAATTATTATTTTCGTTGTGGAAATTTAATATTACTATTTTTAAAATAGAAGTTTCATGAAACAATAGGCTGGGATCTACTGGAAGCTTAGAGTTCTAAAGAAATTAAAATTCCCGTTAGGAAGGGAATATTAGTTTTCATTGGAGAAAGTAGTAGATAAAGGTGATGGGAGATAATGGATGTTGTAAAGTAGGCTCTAGTCATCAGAATTAATGGATGTAGAACTCTGAGCACTTCCATCACCTCCTTCCCAGTTAAGCTTCCTCTTTGTTGCTAGCAACATTTAATCTCAACAACCTAAAATAGCTAGAGAAAGGAGGACGAGTTATGAGTTTCCTCTTCTTTCCTGGTAATGGTAACCTTTTCTCTTTTTTACTTTCTCCACTCTTTTCCGTAGGAGAGGAGTAAAACGAAGAGGAGGGCTTCTAGTAAAATTAGAAAAGACAGAAAAAAAAGTGAGTGCTTCTTGTTTTACATCCTTCAATTATTGGGTCTGGGGCTGGGAGTAGGTGGAAAAAACCACAACAGAGGAACCACTGAAACCGGTGGTCTACCTCCTCCGAGATGCTTTCTCGGAACTAAACCCAAAAACCACTATCCTTTGATCCACTGCTTTACGAGTTCCAGAGAATTTTTTTCTAGGCTTCATGCTTTTTGCGCTTGCATAATGGTCCTTCTTGTGGACCAACTCGGTTTTTTTTTCTACTGAACAAAAGCACTGTTTCCTGAAAACAAATAACAATTGAAGCGAGAAAACGCGACCCATGTATACACGATACGACAACAAACAAAGAAGTTGGATTGGTGCTGCGGTGGACCTAGCTCCGGCGTTATAATCAAGTGAATACCGACTTTCACCAATTCGTGATAACCCCCGTTCGAAAACTTTATTTAGTGTCACTTAATCGTATTCACCCAGTACATAAAATCTATCTGACCTAGCTGCTTAAAGCAGTAGGGGCGATCCCGCCTCGCGAAGCTTCTCTTGTTTTTTTTTTTGTTGAAAGGAGCTTTGCATGTTCAGTCAAGTGCATACCAGCGAAACTTACCTACTACATCTTCGATTTTTGATTTCATTAATTAAAGCACACTAAGCGTTCATTTTTACTATATACTACAGAAATGGTGATAATTTTAATTAGGGAAATCGGCGAATACCTTTACGGTTTTCTTCTACTAATGCAAACAAAAAATCAACAGCGCGCATTTCCATGACATGCACAAAGCATCGGCTGTTCTCTGCATATGAAACATCAAGTTCAACTTTGCTATGAACTAGATAAAACAACTGATTCTGTATTCATGTCACAAAGTGAAAGTACTGCAGATCCTATTTTGTACTATAAAGGGAAAACCATAAAGGTATTCGCCGATTTCGCTAATTAAAATCATCACCTGCTCTACGGAGGTAAGTTTCGCTGGTATGCACTCAACTGAATATGTGACAGCGTGATTTTGCGAAAAGGATCTCGTTTTAAAAAAAACGAAGCTTTGCGAGGCATAATTGCCTCTACTGTTAAGCAACAGGAAAGTAGGCTGGGTTTCATTACACAAGTTGGAAAAAAGAACGCGCTTCCAACATTTTCTAAATTCTGCAAATCCGCTGCATTTTTTATTGGTTTCCCCAGACTCCCGGAATTCGAAAAGCACCTAGAAAGGTTTGCTAGGACTTTGGGGTTCTAGGAAAGCATTATCTCCTAAACATTGAATAATGGTTGAGGCTGGCGAGTCGTTTTGTAACAGCAAGAGCAAGCATGGCATTCTCAATACTTATTAATAGCGCGAGCGCTATTCATGCGAATACAATGTCCGGACGTCCGTCCGCGCGATAACTCACCAACGGATGATCGGATTGAGTTGATTTTTGGTATGTGAGTACTTTAGGGTCATAGCTCGGTCAAGGTCGGTGTTCAGCCCGGTCGGTGAAGTTTTGAAAATTTTCGTTTTTTAACCCATATGTGCATATGAGCTTATGGTGCATATGGGCTTATGGTGCATATTTGCTTACGTGCTTATCGGTACACCCCCGTATACACCAGTTACACCCGATATACCCCCGTATACAATAGTTACACCCGGTATACCCCCGTATACATCGAAATACATAAAAATTACAAAAAATGTCAGAAACACATAAAAATTATAAAAAACGTCAGAAATACATACAAATTATAAACAACGTCAGAAATACATACAAATTACAAAAACTGTCAGAAATACATCAAAATTATAAAAAACGTCAGAAATACATAAAAATTACAAAAAATGTCAGAAATACATACAAATTACAAAAAATGTCAGAAATACATCAAAATTATAAAAAACGTCAGAAGTACATAAAAATTACAAAAAATGTCAGAAATACATAAAAATTATAAAAAACGTCAGAAATACATAAAATTATAAAAAACGTCAGAAATGCATAAAAATTACAAAAAACGTCAAAAATACATTAAAACTTCAAAAAACGTCAGAAATACATAAAAATCACCAGTAGCACCCGGTATACCTCCGAATACACCGGTTACACCCGGTACACCCCATACGCTGCCGGTATACCCGGTTCACTCCAGTGTTGGACTGTTAAAACCGGGGGGTGGTTTTATCCTGGTTTAGACCATGGTTTTAACCAGGTTAAAACCACTAGAATTCCGACGGTGGATTAAACCATAGCGGGCTAAAACTTGAAATTATTTAACATCATGTCAACCGGGAGAAGCAAGAGTGGAATTTCCCAAAAATTTTCGTAAGAAAAATCATTTTCGTGCTTTTTTAAGTTCGGCACAGCCTATGATCTCGACGAAGAAGCTTGAACAATTCTTTCTCTTTTGTCTGGATCAGAAAATGTGCAGAGAAAGCCGTTTTTCAGTTTTAGCCGGTTTAAACCAGTTTTAGCCGGTTAAAACCGTTTTTCCGGTTTTTTACAGTCAATGTAGTTTTAGACGGATAAAACCCCAACACTGGTTCACTCGCGCTATTCCATACATCCGGCTTGCACGGTTTATTAGACAGAAAAGACGTGAGAATAAATCTGCTTCACATCATCAATTAATCGGAATCATTTGTGATCGTCTCCCCTCTTAAGTTTCAAATAAATTATGTGTGACTTCCTAACGTGCTGCTTGGGCCGAACCTAATCTCACGCTTATTTCTTGTATGCCGGCTGATGGTTCCTAATGCAAACTGCCAATTCCAGTACAATTTGGAACTGGAATAATCTGGGAGAGGCTTGGACTAGGAAAACACCATTTTATTTATGTGTTTGAGAGAAGTGGATAGGAGGAGGAGAAAGTAGTAAACGGCCTCCTGCCACCCTGCATAAAATAAGATCAGCATTTTCTGAAGCCTTCTAAATTTTTACTCTAAGCCCCGAGCTCCTTGTCAATTTCTTCTACGTTTACTTTTCCCATTAGTTTGTTCTAGGTTTTAGTGTAATTTTCACCCTTGACTCAATGATTTCGTTCGAAAATCGGGGTATCCATGCCTTTTGTTCTTTTAAAATAACTTTTCGGTACATCCCTTTGGAGTAGAAAATTAAAGCAAAAGTTAGTTAAATTTTTAATGATTAGAATTCGACCAAGTACGAAAAACATGTTCTCGGAAACAAAGGATTTTAAAAATACAAAACAAAAGTTAAGATTCAAGGAGAGACTGAACGTTCAAAGCGCCATTTATTTTTCAAGGTTTTCTTATGGCATTGTCTTAAGTTCTTGTAAAGGACTTCGTGTATAATTTGTAAGGCCAATTTAATTAAATTTTTCCATAATGAAAGCGTTAGGTTTTTAATTTTCATTTTGAATTTTTTTTATCTCGGCGACTTTTCATTAAATCACTTTGTGCAGGGCGTTTAAAGTTGAGTAAAGGATATGTCCAGCTGGTCACAAATTCCAGTTACTAAATAAAGTGTCTTTGGCAGCCGGGCACCCTCAATTTTGAAAATTAAATGAAGAAAGTCCTTTGAGCAGAATATCAAGAAATAAATTAAAAAGGAATTTTCATTACTTTGACAGACTCGTTTCTTTCATCTTTGAAATTAAATAAAAACTTGATCTTTGATCTTTGTAAACCTCCTCCCGCCGTTTGAGGAATTTACCCACCTCTCTACTTCACCACAACTCAGAAATATTAGAGCAAACAAAATATTTAATTTATTCTCTGTCACACTAGAACCTCTCGAGAGAGTTGAAAGCAGATGAAGGTGGAGACAGGTGACAATCGGATCCGTTAGATCTTTGATACGGAAACATGTAAATTCCTTCCCTACGTTTCTGAGGAAAGATTCTGAGTAGGCCTTTCAGTGGTGTTGAAAGAAAGGTGTGTAGCGCTCACACTCAACCTGTCATAAATCGTCAAGCCGAAACGACTTATCAGATCTAATTTTAAGTCTGGAATCCTATTAACAAAATGGCAGAGATTAATTTACATTTTCTCTCTTTTTTGTTTGGTTTTCATGGGAAAACACATTCAGTCTTATCGGCTTTCGACTTTACTGCTACTATAATTTCAGTATTTGTCTCGTGGTGAGGAGGTGATTAATGGTAGGCCGATCGACTTTCCATGGAATATATGACCGTCTTCCATTTAATTGGTGCTACTCGTCTTCCAAACACCTGAAAACAAGCTCCTGATTCCCAGACTCATAGCCATCTTCCCCGCCAAGCTCAATAATTCATCCCATGATTTTTAATAGGGGCTCGTGAAAGTTGGTAAAAGCTTCCTAATGCAAAGTACTCAAGAAAACTCTTTCCTCTATAATTCTAAAAGGTTACTCAGAGTCGAGAGACCGAAAGACGACACAAGATAATGGGAAAGCTAGAGAAAAAAAAGGCATAATCTGCCAAGATGAAGCTAGGAATCCTAAGAATATAAAACAATTCCAAAGACTCAAAGACAAAGATTAATGTTAAAAGGGCATGTAAAAATGTCTTCATTTAGTTTATACTCAGAAAAACATGAATTCAGAGCACTCACCACTTTCAATATGGACAGTGCCTAAAATAAAATAAATAAAAAAACAGGGAAGATTTTCCCCAAGTTTTTTATTGGTGTGTTACGAGTCTCCTGGGATTTTTCTCTGATCGTTTCAGAATCGGAGACCTTTAGCCATGGCTTTTCTTTTATTGAAAAGAAAGTCAGAGGTTAGGCTTCATTAGATCATTGAATCTGATCTAGTAAAAGAAAAGAATCAAGAATTTTAGTCAGGTTCACAATTTAGACTTAGATGAAGAGAAAAGGGTGCAACGTGGGGCAATGTCATTTATAATAGAGTTAGGCTGTGGGAGTCATATGGGTGGTGATAGAGGTGGGAATGGGGGATGAAGACACTTTACTCAAAGTGTGACAGTGTCGATTCCGCCTTGGCATATGGTCAATATGTCACGAAGTCCTACTGTCATAACCAGGGAGAAGAGATGACAAGTGATTTCAGAATCTTTCCAATCTAAAATTTTACAGCAGCACTGAAACTAAAATGAATCCCTGAAATCCCGCCCACAACACTCCCATGGGCTTTTCCTATCATTTCAGCCATGACTCAACGTTAACCCAGTTTTCCAACGTGCTGTCAATATTTCAGCCTGTCAAGCGTTCTTTCATCTGTCACTGCATTGAGAGGATCCTGGAGCGATGCCGCAGGATAACCCATACATCTGCATTTATGTTATCAATGTATCTAGATGTACACAGCAGCTTTCCATGAATAAAATTTAAAAAAAAAAAGGTTGTCCTTCTTTGGGACGCGTGGTGGAGTAGTGGACTAGGACAGAAATTCTGGGTTTACGATTTCTCATCTCTCATTTTATGTCTCAGCTAGAGCTCTATTTTCACTTTTTCCGGATAATCCAAGATGTTTTCACTCTTTCCTTAGTTTAGGGAGTGACTAGGTCGGGTAGTAGTGAAAAGACAAGAAAATCCTGAGTCACACTTTCACTTTATCGGTGAGACAGCGTTTCACCTGCATAAAAAGTTTCACTAGACCACCCTCTGATTCTTCCGGTTTTCTCGTCTTCTTCTTTTTTATGTTTTTTTCTGACTCTACTCTGTGTCCGTGACCATAAAAGTAGGACCAATTGAAGCTCTCTGCCAAACGCCAAAATGATAAAAGAAGCTTTACGGCTCTTCCCAAGAAAGAACTAAAAATTCAAAGAACTGAATTATTGAGACGCCAGTGGTAACATCCTTTAAAGCAAAAATGCTCTTTTTCCTTCTTGGTTTTCTCAAATCATGTTCGCTTCAACCACTACTAAGAAATTTGAAACAGCAAGTAGCCAATAATGCAAAAAAAAAGAAATTAGTTTTTGAAGGCGTATTTCATTTTCTGCTCAGGATGAATAATAGTAAATTTTTCTTTATTGAATTTTCATATATTTTGCTACGCCTCCGCTTCCTTCTGAACCGAAGAAACAAATATACCAGGAATTTTAAAAAATAGAAAGAAAAAGATGTTTGCTTGCTTCTTGCTTGAGGAAGTTTTTATTTTAAAAGAAAGGGAAGAAAGGGGAGAAAAGCTGGAGGACAGTAAAGAAAGTTGAAGTTTGAAGTTTTCTGAAGCTAGGAAATGTTAATTGGACGCCGTTGGCTGGAAATGGCTTTATATGACGTCGCATTACTTTCAACTCCTTTGTTATTGATAAGGTAACTTTCAGTGGTAGTAACGGACAAAGCCTCTGTAAATAAAATTAACTTTTAATTGCTCTATTACTGAATAGGCTATAATAACCGCAAATAACACCAGTAATTTCCCACTCTAGCCTATATGCTAAACTGGAAAACCTAGTTTAAAATCCTTAAAAGGATTCGCTCTGTTGCACCCAAGTGATAACTACAGAGTGTTCCTTTTTCAAAATTCAAATAACCCATATTCTTGACTTCTTTTTAGCGAGGCTACTGCAGCAATCGAAGCGCTAAGGTTAAAGCTAAGTTCTTTGAAGTTAAAACGTTTAAAAAAATGTTCGAAATAATGATGAAGTGAATTTCAAAAAGGTGGAAAACATTCCTCGGTCAACAAATTATTGGAACACGCTGTATACATGAACCTTCCGAAATAATGAGAAACAAAATCCTAGAAGCAGTATCACTATCTTTTTGTAATGCAGAAAAACAAAGTTTTCTCAACTCAGGTGTAGGCAGGACAGACTCCAGTTTCGGCGAGTAAAAATTTTGAAGGTATAGGGTCAAGTCGTCTGATTGTGATCAGGTGGGGTGATGATGATCACCTGTTTTTCACCTATTTAAAAGCGGTTTTCTGGAAAGTAAAAATATGGAACTGTTGGTTTCGTCTCTTGACTAAACGTTCCGTATTTTTACTTTCCAGAAAACCGCTTTTAAGTAGGGGAAAAACAGGTGATCACCATCACCCCACCTGATCACAATCAGACGACTTGACCCTAGTTAAGTAACAAAAATCCGCCATTTTATTGAAATCCACCGGGGTAAGGGAAGGCCTGTTCCGTAATTTAGTTGCCTACTGCATTCCAACATGTTAAAAACCTTAAGGATTTTTTAAATTTGAGAAAGCAGGGGAGGGGGGGGGGGATAAAAAAGTCGAGAAGTACGTCGGAATTTCAGGATCCTAGTTCCCGATTCGCTGAGAATTTCGATAGGTGTAAGACGACGTTCCCTATTGTTGGTTCTGCATCTTGAAATTTTAGCATCACATGCTAGTACGCACCTTGGAGTGTATTTTAATAACTGGAGGGTAGCCAGATAAAAAAAAAACTCCAAGGTACGAAACCCCAAGAGTCAACAGCAAGATACTAACTTTAATTACAGAGTTACTTTAAAGGAGACACGGAGGGACTTGTACTCCATGTTTATTTCCCCATCCAATTAGTTGACATATAGCTATTTACATGGAAATCTTTCATGTTCAAGTACTGTGTATTTCAGACATCAAAAGATTACTGTTTTCCATGGTGGGTTAATAATATACCTAGTTGGCCCAATGAAATGAAACTGGAATCAAAGCCAAGTAAATCATGTCCTCGAATCTTTTATTCTATTTCTGTAACTCTTCAAAAAAATTCCAAAGTCGAGGTTTCCTTTCCCTTACGAATATTTAAGTTAGGAAGAGAAAATTTTGAGTGATGAAAATAAAAAACAAAGTACTTGGTTCCTAAAGAATTAAATGTACTCGGTAGCATCCAGGGAAACTTCAAAGTATATTTCAAATTGATTTGTACAAGCTCGTTTTCTCTGGATTTGATTAAAACATCCTGTTTCGAAGAAAAATGCAAAAAACCAGCTACCTGAGTTTTTGGAATAATGACTGATAAAATTCTTTTTTCAAAAATGGCTAAAATAATCAGGATACCACAATAGATGAGTAGGCATTGAATTTAGTCCAGAGGTCATACCCCCTCCTGCCACTTTGCGCAGTGATTTAAGTGCGGTTGGAGATGGGAATAGGACTGATGAGTGAGGATTGATAGCGGCGGTGGCGGTGCTAAATGTTTTCTCTGTCCCGTCTAAGGATTGGCCTTTGGCTCCTATCCATTCTATTTGCTAAAATTAACTTTTTTACTATTATTATCCCCATCTGACACAGAGGGGTTTCTTTTTCTTGAATTTATTTTCGCTAATAACAGACTTATCACCAGAAAAAATTTGCAAATATTTCAACCTAGTACTCAGTAAGTTGAGCAGCACTGAGGAGTGAAGGTGAAAGGAGTCTATTTTTTTTAAACTTGATTTTACTGTGATAATCTAATAGAAAAAAAATATTTCATCATGAATGTTATGTTTAGTAAATGGAAGCATAGGCAAACAACGACAATAACTAATACGGAAACTTCTATTTCTGGTGGTTTATTAGAGAAAGATGGAGATGCGAGTGAGCACCCGAGGGGCTACCGGACACATTTAATTTTCGCTGGAAAGCGTGACCCGGAGGGAAGCGTTGGTCAGAACGTCGTCTCTCAACCTGGCTCACACTACTACGGCGGACATTCCCAATCCTTATCCTTCTCATCACATTCCAATCATCCATTTGCCCAGGCTCAGCAGCATGTCAACAACCTGAGGCCGAGCCAATCAGGGACACAAAATTATCCACACTTTCATCCTTCTCAGGCGGATACATCAAGGCGAAAACAAGGAAGGAATTTACCCTCATTCGATGAAGACTGTTATCGACCAGGAAGTAAACAGGTAAATCCCTTTCCTGAAAACAATTTCTATTTTTTGTTTTGCTATAAGGAAAGATTTTTCATTTTCGGATCAAGTTTCCATTTCTCTCGAAATCTATTTATTTTGTAAGATAGGCAAATTTTTATCATCTCAAATTTTAAGAGTCGAGGATTTATACCCAGTATCTGGTTTCTTTCCCTCGGCGTCTGAAGATCGTCAATGTTTATATGTAGAAAACCCCTGGAAATAATTAAACACGCAAAAAAATTGAGAGTCAGACTGAAAGTAACGACTTTCTCCGAAGAAAGTTCGACGTGTGGTGAAAGTCTTGAGAAATAATTTGTGAGAAAACCTTATTCCCAGTCATTTTTTTCTCTAGGGTTTGAAGCATAGGTTTTGGAAACGTCTTTGAGCTTGAGTAGTTTTCAGTGCAAATCGTGCAAATGGAAATCCCATGTAAGGATAAGACTAAGGAGTCTCTAGCGTGAGCTGAGGGATTGAAAAAACCCCATTCGGCGATGATCTTATGCCGGCCTATTGAAATGCCATAAAAAATTCTAGTTTCTAAATCGACTGAAGTTCATGGGTGTGGGTGAATTCATTCAGTATTCCTATCCTTCCCCCCTCCCCCATCTTAAAAAGGAAGCGAAATTTATTTTAAGGATGGAGTCTATCTGCACTACGGCTAAACTTCTATTGTGTGAAAAAAAGTTTCATTTATTTTTGCTAGCTTTCTTCAGCTCTTAAAAAGTTGAGGCCTTATTATTTAGTTTTAAGATCATTTCCTCTAGACTGGAAGAGTTTGATTGAAAAGTGAAAGTAATGGGATTGACCTACTTTTAACATTAGGTTCCCAGAACACAATGCTTAACTTTCCATAATTAA
>JABASM010002666.1:0-10557 GCA_019776545.1 Brachystomella parvula | reverse complement strand
TCATTCACTCATCTTCCTCACTCTCTCCTCATCCTCACTCCCTCCCCACTCACTCCTCATTACGTCCTCACTCACTCCTCATTACGTCCTCACTCACTCCTCATTACGTCCTCACTCCCTCCTCACCTCACTCCTCATTTCACCTCCTCCTCAAAAATCGTGACTGAAAAGTAAAAGTCAGCCGAAATACGCAGCCATAATTTTGAGATTCCAGTTTTATCGTTCAGAAGTGAGATTTTTCGTAAAAAGAGCCTGACGAGTAAATGAATTTTGGGAAGTAGAAAGCGGAATGGGAGTGATTCAGTAGGAGGTTACCTTGGTCCATAAATCTTTTCACCGGTGGGTGATACTCTTTATCTTTATGAATTTTTATCAGTGAAGGGAAGGAGTGGATGGAAGATGAATAAGCAATTAAAATTCTAAAGTCCATGAAATGGAGATTGAAAGATTTAGGAGGTTGAGATTAGGAAGATAAATCATTTCCTTCATCGAGTGCTATATCGCTTCATCAACCTCCTTCTCATAGCCTTCCTTCTTGAGAAGAAACAGGAGCTAAGCCCACAGAAGTATTTTTATCTTATCTAATGATGTAAAAAATTCTTTCACAGCTTTCTAATTATTTTGCCTTTTCTTTTTTTTTCCTTGCCCAAAAACGCATCCTTTCCGAAGCTGCCAAATTCAAAAGTATGAAAACTTCAAACTTTCACTGTTGAACTTTCACCACCGTGCAACAAAAAAAAGGTTCGCCAGGTTGGCCATTTATTTATCGAATCCCGAATGCGAATTTCCAATTTCAAATTAAGTGTGTTTAGAAATTCCGACCAAAGAATTCAATTTGCATTTCTAAAAGATTTGAGTTGTCAGCCCGTTAATCAGAGTTTGAAAAATCCGGAATTGAATTAATTCATTGGGTCAAATTCAAATTAAGTTTTTCTCTCGTCGTCGTCGCCGTTCTCATCGTTTCATCCAAATCGAAAACTGTCCTCCGAACCGAAGCTCTCCACCCTTTCCATGTTGTAATTTTAATTATTCTTTGTTTCATTTTACAATTTAATTCAGAAGGGATTGAAATTCAAGAGAGGGGGTTACATGCTTGTTTTAAATTGGGTTTTTGGTGAAAATGGTGATTGGCAGAGTTGGACCGCCTTGTGTTCTCTGTGTAGTATAAACAAACAAACAGGTTGATACTTAAGTATAACCGTTGAAATATGGTACTGTCTCCTTCCGGTAAATCAATGGTATAGGAAGATGCGAGGAGGATTGAGTTAGGATTACCCCGAATTTCCTATAGCACTCGCTCTATTTTTACGTTTTCCAGGACGAGGGTGTGGCAGAGGACAAGTATTGAGCAGACAGAATTTATGGTACTCGAGCTTGGAATGGAACGAAGGAATGTATGTAGAAGATTGGATTTCCTTTAAGAGCAGAGATTAGGAAATGCAGGGTCATGGACGACGGTTTGATTGACAGTTTGAGAAGTTTACGCCAAGGAGGAAGTGAATGTGGAAAGGAAGCCGCTCAATTCTTCCGACGTCTTGGACACCTACCTAATAAGATTTCCATTTTTGGATCCTCACTTCCTACCACTCCGTCTCGTCAACTTGAGTGATCACAATGGGTTATTCTTGATTTCAAAGGGGGTTAATTAAGAATAGGGGTGGAAAGGATCAGGTGTAAGCGGACACTCAGTCAGTCACACAGTCCAAATCACTTTCCCATGGTTTCCTTCCAGCCGAGTCCAAGGCGAACCTAAGCGTGAGAATCAACAAATCAAAACAATGGCTATTCTTCAAGTTATGTAGTAGTGGCTCAAGTCAAACATAAGGAGTACTTAACGAAGGAGTAAAGCTACTCTTCTTCATGTTTTGGTATGAGAGAGGTGGGCTGTCCGACGTCTGTCAATCAAGGCTCTCTAATCAATCACCCAGTTCACACGTCCGTTCCTAAGTACTACAGTAGGCTAAGGCTTGGTCACTCTCAATCAAGCGGAATTGAAGCAGGTTGAAATGACTGATGGTATTTGCGTATATGAAGGTGGCAGCGGTGTGATCTTTACATCCGCATACATTATGACGAAGAGTTGATTACTGAGCCTTGCGGTTTTTGCAGGTTATCTGCATCGCGGCCATCAATCAATCGGTTTCTAAATCTAACTTATGATTGATGATAAAATGTGTCTGAACATTGTGTCCGTTCTCTCTTTCCAGCTCCCGTACACAGCTTCAATGGAAATGTCAGAATCAGAAGCCATGTCTCTACCCTGGATGAACATCAGCTCCAAAGGTACTATTCCCACGGAGCCACAAACATTCCAAATCTCTTTCCCTTGTACCGGAACGCTGAGTGATGAAGCTCATTTCGAACTTATGATCAATGTCACCTCACTTACGCATCTTCGCACGCTCAATGTTACTACAATCGTTCTCAAGCGGATGCGTATATGTCTCAAAGGTAAGATTGTCGTATACATTATCTTTAAGAACTAAGTTGCATATAAAACTACCGTTAGGTTAGAAGTAAACCTGAGTCAGTTGTTTTCAAAGTCCGTGTTGAATACCGTTCAGCAATAATGGAGAAAGCTGTTTTTCACGAGGGCTTTTTCGTCGAGTCGAATCTCGAGATCGAATCCGGAATTTTAAAATCGAACGCGAATTTCGTATGGGATTTCGAGACTAAAATTAAACACGAATTCCGAATGATTCGATGCCGAGCTTTCAAAATCGACTGCGAAAGTCTGATGTTGAAAGCTGAATCTTATACTTAGACAACATTTTCGATTTCGAACTCCAAATTCGAGCTTTCGTAAGAATTTGAACGTCGATTCAGGCATCAGGTCATCAGTCGTATAAGAATTTCGAATGTTTCGACTTCGAAATCCTACACGAATTACGAATGCTTCGATCCCCGTTTTGTTTTGGTTGAGCTTGAACCGAATCATTCGAGCAAGGCGATATTCGAGATTATTTTTTGCCGAGCCCGAGCGTAGCTGTTGAACTAAATGTCAGAGGGAGGCGGGATTCTTCAAATTTGAGAGGTTTTTCGTTTTTGTTTTCATCGAAATCATTAGCATTGTTAAATTGAGTTATTATAAATTGAAACCGGTTCACCCCAGAAGGAATGTTACATAATTTGTCCATCAAGGGGTGAGTTTTCTCCTAATTGACTGTCCTAAAGTGATATAGATAATGGAAACAACATGACAGATTTGAAAAAAGGGCTACTCTTCTCCTCCTCTGATTCCGTTCTACGTGATCTGAATAGATAATTACGACACTACTACGTAGATGAATTATTCACAATAATTCTCAGGGTCGGTTTTTTAATTTGATTTTTTTGTTCCTTGAATTTTTATTTAGATCCTGGGCAAAAAGGGCGACACCGTGGAGGTGCATCTCCACCTTCAGCCCACCCAGCTCCTCAATTACCTCCAGTAACCATCCCTGGTCAGCAACACCACCAGCAGCATCCTAATAATAAACCAGGGAAAGGAAAAAATCGTAATGGCGGGAGTGGTGGTCCTGTGCACGTCGCCCCTGGACTCCCTGCACCTGAAAAGGGTGTGGACGTGGTTACGAAATCAGAGGACTCGAGTTGGGTGTACGTTTTGATGGGAGCGACGTTGGGCCTTGTCCTAATTCTCATATCCCTCACCGTAGCAGCTCTCGCCTACGTCCGAACAAGGAAAGTTGACCATACGACGGCAGAGTCGAGCGGATTTCTCCATGTGTAAGTTAATTGGCTAATTATATCCCGCTACCACCTAATTTTCCTCCGCTAGCTCATTTAGCTTCTTTATCCTCTGGAATTTTTAGTTTTCTGGAGTTCCCATGTGTAAAAAATTCTTTTTTTCCCCAAACCCTCTTCTCCTCTTCATCCTCGTCATCATCGCAAATTGGATCTTGTCTCCTTGTCTCCTACTAAATAAAGTGACATTTTGAGAAATATTTGTTTAAGATAGTGAGGAAAAATGTTTACTCTAAAAGTTCTTTATCTTTACGTCCCAACCTCGGTATCTACTCCCTGTCTCCATACTCAACCATTTTATGATTTGATATTATTATTCTTCGTCTCTATCTTTTTGCAAGTACAGAAGAGAGGCATAAAATCCAGTGCCAAGTTGGAGCTGGGCTGATTTATCGTTTTCGCGATAAGTGAAAAGGATGAAGGCGTTAAAATAATTTGAACCTTGACACTTTATAATTTAGAGGTAGTTAACCTTTGAAAAACTGCATAAGAGAACAATGGAGAAAGAAGACAAGGAGTAGAATAAATAATTATTTTTCACCATTATCTATTCTCTGTTCGTGCCGGAGGGTCGTCATGATCATCAGAAATGACAATGGTCAGAGTTTCTATTCTTTTTTTTTTTTTTGATATCACAGAGACACGAGTGGGAATGGATCATCGGGATCTTCTGGGTCTGGGACGGGGTCTGCTGCATCCGGCGGTGGGAGCATCTTTATTCGCTCTGACTCACCCCATCATTATTCATCCGTCTCACCCTGCCAGTCCGACCTCTACTCCTACTCCACTTATCAGAACAATCTCCCTTTCTACTCTGAGATTTCTACTACAAATGGATACTACTCAAAATCCGGGAGTAGGATGTCGGACTATGGTCATTCAGCCAAATTGGCTGAAATGATGACCATTGCAAGGTTAATCAACTCATTTTTTCTTGTTTTGTTTTCGGACTGAATTCTGTGCTTCCAAGCTCTTCGGCAGAATGATGAAAATTAGAATTTGTACTTCCTCGAATTTTTTTTTAATTTCGCTTCAGAGAAAATATTTTTCTGAGCAGTTTTACAAAAAATCAATTTGAAAATTTTGCGAGGAGGAAATACTAGAATACTGAACTTGAATTTTGGAATTTGAGGGGTTTGTAAAACGTTCGTTAGGCTGAACAAAATCATAATGCAGAATTAAGGAATAAGAGCCATCGCCTATTTCTGGGCATATTATTTTATGCAATAAAAAAAAAACTTGCTTTCAGGACAGTAATAACATGGCACTGAAAAGACTTTTAGCGTTTCACCATTATGAAAACTGCTGAAATCGGTCCTTAGCGTTTTCAGCAATTATTCTTAGCAGAGGAGCGAACAGCGTTTATAAAGATTCCTTCACTGTGAAAAAAGCATGAGCATGAAGTAGTCGAGTGATTTATAACTTTCCCCTGGCAAAAAATGGATTCTAAAAGAATTTTCTGGATCGTTTATTTTTCTAGGTGCAAAGTACGGCTGCAGAGTGTAATTTTGGAAGGAACTTTTGCAAAATTATACAATGGGACCGTTTTGGAGCGTGATGGGTCCGAGAAGGAAGTGATTGTGAAAACCGTCAACGGTGAGTAGTACAGTAGTGTGAACAGAATGATGTCTTTGTCAACCTCATCCCTTTTCTATCCTCTCAATCAGAATTTTAACAATTCTCCACATCCTCTCCCCTTCATTCGCCAATTTGCTCCCAAAAATCCTGCACAATGGAACAGAATGGCTCGGATCTCTTCTCTGATTTTTTGAGCACAATGACCACCAATTTCCTTTCAATAATATTCTCCCACTGGTCTCGTCTACTCCATTGTCCTTTTTTCACTTTTCAACCAGGAGGAAGTGTTGTCAGTCCTCGGTCACCCTTTTTCCTCTTGTTTACTTTTGAAACCTCGGATTTGATTTCCTCCACCACGTAGTTACCAGGTCCACCTTTTAATTTCTGCTTGGTATTTTTTATTTCAGATAATTCATCTCCAGTGCAAATGGCTCTGCTTCTTCATGAAGGGTTATCGCTGGTTGGGATGACCCAGCAGCACGTGCTCAGCGTTATTGGAGTAGCAGCTGAGGATAGGGCCCCTCCATTTCTTATCTATCCTGATGATGGGTTCCGTAATTTGAAGAGGTAACTTCCTCACCCTTTTTTCCCTAGCCATCATCCGCATGATAGGAAAGTCCTTTTCCTACAATTACTTGATCCACTTAAGTCACCTCGAGATCTCTCTCTGCTCATCTCACCCTTCACTCCCTCCTCATCATCAAAATAATTCAATGCAAGCCCAATGCACCGTAGGGAAATTCAACACCCTGTCATGCATGAAAAACGCGAAGAGTTTTCGTCATCCAGTAACTGACGCTTAAAACAACTCGGCATGCAACAACACGCTTTTCAAACAAGAAAATTTCTGGGGCTATTGGATTTAATTTATAGTACTATTTAGAATAGGCTAATAACATTTACAACAACAAGCGCTTACTCCACCTTGCGGTTGAGGAGCCTAGTTGCTTAAACGTCGTAAACTTAAACTGCTGATAATATTACCGTAATGTACGAACGCCGTGATTTCTCTGTTTATACTTGATTTTCTAAACGCAAAGAGGCGACCCTGTATCTTTCACCATTTTTCAAGCACCAGCCAAATTGCAATTCTCTAGCCGACATTCAAAATCCGCAATTTATTAATTTTCAATATTCATGAATTTTTCCTTTTACGTCCTCCTAGCTGTGCTCCTAGAAATCTGGCTGAATCCACCCCTAGATTTCCGGATTTGCTGCCTCCGTATTATTCAACCCTGCTTTCTTTGTCCTGAATCTTGAAATTGGCTTCCACCGTATCTTGATTCCCTCAAGCTTTTTCGCTTTTCCTTTCTCGTTTTCTTTTTGATTATTTGTTTTTATTTTCCACTTTTTTTGGTTTTTTCACAACTGATTTTGTAACGACTCATCAGGGAATAGAGAATTCGTAGAATGAGCGAAACATTCTGTGCCAAAAAACCCTAGGTTTCTTGAAAAAAAAACTTATCTGAACTGCACAACTATGTCTCAATTTCTGTGGTGGTTTTAGAGGCGATTTTTGTAAAAGGTGAAGAAAATGCACGCGAAAAAATTCTTTCTTCATGGTGGTCGGGTGGGTACGCCTGTTTGACACAAAGCTGGGCCTATGGCCGCCTCAGCCTCCCATCATGATGCGTTGCATGGATTCCGTGCCCTGGTTTTTCCATGCCATGACTGACAGCCGAGTTAATTAGAGCAATTTAATGTTGTTAGTGAAGTGAATATTCGCCGTTGTTTCTCCGTACCATATCATCTGTATATGAAAATCCTGGGCCGTTGTTAAAAAGTATTTTAAAAATAGCGTGCTGGTGTTAAATATTGTTGTTAAAATGTTTATGGAAGGGTGATGTAAATTAGGGCTTCCCTGCCCATGACCCCTATCTCTGCCTACAGTCAATGGAGTGTCGTTATCCGGTTGACTGAGGCTTATTAGACCAATCTCCTCGCCTCCTTGTTTATGAACGGAAGGGAGCTCTGAAGTTTATTTCGGTAGGCAGGGGTTTAAATGTCTCGGACTAAGGCAGGAAGTTTTTCTTCTATTGTTACTTCCTGGAGAAGAATCCTTTGTTTTAGGATTGTCGGCACCTCCTAAAATAAACTCATTATGCTAATAAACCTTGTTTAGGATTTCACCGTTTCCATATCCCTTCTTAATTTCTACGAGGCATGGAATCTCAATTTCTCAGCTCTCACGCACTAATTACTCAACTATGTCAGTGATAGGGGGAAAATTCGGTTTTTAATTCTCTAGCGTCACGTATTATAGGAGTTTGCTTTGGTGAAGCGAAGAAAAAAACAGTTACTTTTCCTTGGAACTCCTAAACTCCTGTTTATGACTTTTTTCTGAAGAGAATGAAAAAAAGCGTAAAAAATGAACGTGCTTTTATATTTGTTTCCAGATTTCTTCAGCGGTGTCGGTCTGGTCCTGGCAGGCCAATTACAGCTCAAGAAGTCGTTCACATGGCCATTCAGATTGGGAGTGGGCTCGCATTTCTCCATCGACAGAACGTCATACACCGGGATGTAGGAGCCCGAAACTGTGTGTAAGTATTTTCTATTCTTTCTTTACCGATTTTTATGCCCATTCTTCCTGACCTTAAACTTTCTTGTGCTGAAATAGTTTCAGAGGGTAAAAAAACAGAAGTTTTTCTTTCCTTCTGAAACAGATCATGCAAAAGTTAGTTTTTTTTTCTTATTTTGATTGATATTTGACTCAAATGCACTCGGGATTCGGGTTTTCTAGGAGTGGGGAGAAAATGCAGTTTTCAGTCTCAGTTTTCTCTTGAGTCTTTTGACTCACTCTCACACTTACTTTCTCCAGGGGAAGCTGAGGCTAGCCGCCTTAGGGGAGATCCATAAATTATGTAATCCTGAGTGGCCCGATTTTAGCACCCCTCCACCCCTATATAATCCACTGTAATCTTTCCTAAAAAAGCACCCATCCACCCCAAAAGATTATATAATCCACCTTGTTTTTTTATTTCACTGGAAAATTTTGCAAAAAGCAGTGCAAACGAGCGCTGGCCAACCGGCTATGATATACCGAACAGGAAGTCCTGACTCATGCTAAACAACGTCGTCTACATATACCAAAGCCAGCTAAAGCCTTTTTCATTGACCTCTTCGCCTTCTTGGGACTTTTTGTGGACAATGGTGTGCTTTGACTACTTAATTCGTCACAAAGTACTCCCCAAAAATCCTTGCAGAATTGGCCTGCAAAGGGCGTTTGCCAATTTTATTGAAGAGATTCCTCCGCTAGATTTTTCTGAAAACCAAAATATAATGCATCTTGGAAGTCCACTCTACAAGTTTTCCGAATGAAATTTTTACGAACTACATTTCGTTCGATCTCTGGAGGTCACCAAAGGTCAATCAGAAAAGAATTCGCCCTTGATTCTAACCTCACATTACCCTTCTTACCTACAATGTACCGCTTATCCTATGGCTGAACGTTAAATAAGCTGTTGACTAAAAAGGTGCAACTATGAAGCAACTGACAGACCTTTGATGACCTCTGAAGTTCAAAGCGAAGTGAACTTCTATAAGGTTGCTTCGAAAAAGTTGCATCACAGATTCTATGCATCAATTTTATGAAAAGCTGGTTGGGCTGATGCATTTCCTCAACAAAATCGGCCGTCTTTTGACCCGTCCGCCGCTGGTCTCGTTGAGAGCCAAAGATACTTAGCCCGCTTGGAGGCAACCAGTGAGACTGACTGAGATTACATAATCTCTCACTGGCAGGCACCCACCCTCATAATCCTATGTAATTTTCGCGCCAAATCACCCACCCATATCTCGGCTTACATAATTAATGGATCTCCCCACTTTATAAAAACATGAGCAAGAAAGAAAAAGTTTTTGAAGTCTTCCATTTGTTTCATGTTTTTTTTCCTATTTCCCAATATGTATTTTCAAATTCAAAGATTATTGAAATGAGATGAACCCCCTACTCCTTGCTTCGCTATTCAAAAATTCAAATGTAGAAGTTCAGATGTGAGAATTGGGGAGAGGGACGAGGGGTTTGATTGAAGCACTTCACGGGTTTTTTGTGGGGTTTCTGGCTTCTGAAATCCAGTTAAGGAAAAATCCCCTCTAGCCCCTCATGCATAATTTTTAATCTTCTTTTGTTTCGAGGTGTTTCTGACTTAATTAAAAAAATAAATTGGAATTTTACTGGGGAAATTCTATTTCAAATACTGATTTTTCCTACTTCCTAGCAAAGACCTTCGGGGTAAACTTTTACGTAATCTTCAGTTGAGGCTTCAGGGGTGGGGGGATGTGTCCTGACACTTTTTATGGCAGGTGTCCCTTTGAGAAAAATGTTGACACAAAGAAAGATAAAACTGAATGTGAGCTAGAGATTTTATTTTTATACTTTTTCTTTGACTATTCCTCCGCCTGGCTTTGAATAATAATAAATAGTAGTAAAAATGAAGGTAATCTCAGAAGGTTTCTTTTTCTTTTCTTTTTGACAGAGTGGATGAGAAGATGATGGTCAAAGTATCCGACAGTGCCCTTTCGAGAGACTTATTCCCAGATGACTATCACTGGATGGGGGAAGCAGAGGGGAGGCCGATCAAGTGGATGCCTCCAGAAGGAATTCTTCAGAACAGGGCTTCTGCTCATGCTGACATGGTAAATGACTTCTCTAACTTCTTAATCAGTCCCCATCAGAATACATTCACTCCCTAACACCTCCACAGGGATTAACCTAGGTAGGGACTCAATCTCACCTTCAAAAGATCAGAAGATACTGGCTGCGATGCATGACAGCTACTGACCCTGTTTTACGAAGCTGACGCTGCTTCTCAAAAAAAAAAAAAAAAATTAATCCTAGTAAAATGCTTTATATTACGGCTCACAAAATCTCAGCTCAGGCAATTCGATTTTTTAGATTTTGTTCTCAGAATCTAGTTTTCTAAATCTGAATTCGGCTGGTTGCTGAGTTCAGTGGCTGGTTGACGTTCCTGCTTTTCATATGATGAAGCTGGAAAGCGTCATACAGTTTTCACCTTGACTTTTTTATTTTAATTTCTGTAGGCTAATTTTCAATTTTTTTCTTTTGTTTTTCTAGTGGTCATTTGGAGTTCTGCTCTGGGAGCTTTTCACCCTCGCCCAGCAACCATACTCTGAGATAGAATGCGGAGAACTCATTTCCTTTCTGAAAATGGGCTACAGATTAGCTCAACCTATCAACTGTCCAGATGAACTGTAAGTTAACCACCCCCCCCCCCCTCC
>JABASM010002665.1:0-10557 GCA_019776545.1 Brachystomella parvula | reverse complement strand
TACGCCTTGGAGTGACTTGTCTCAGCATAGCCTAGGCATGCCTGGGTAGCTTTCCTACAAAAAATTTTATGATATGCGGAGTATTGTACTTGGCAAAACTTACGCAATAACTTCGGGTTATGAGAACCGGAAGTCAGCCTAATTTATTCCTAAAAAAATGTTTTTGGTTTCGAAAGCTCATTTCTTCCCTGTGGGGAAAGTTAGCCTGGAGAAAGCATGAAATAGAAAAAAGACATCCAGTATTGCGTTTTAGCCAGCGCTTTTGCTTTAATTTAAAAATGAGATCACTAGGTCGACTTGGAGTCAAATTTGTTCCCCCGTCCTCTAAATAAGACAGGGCTGCATAATTTAAGAAGAATCAGGGGGTGGAATTAGGTTAACGCCACGAAAAAATGTCATGTCACAGAACACGCCATTCGGCTCTTCCCTTCTCTCTCTCAAAGAAATTTTATCTAACTTTCCCAACAATAGCACTTGGTCAAAATGAATTTCATACGATAAGTTGCCTAAGCTTCAATAAAACATACAGGAAGTCCCAAAGCCACTTTCTCATCTTCCGTAAACTACCGTCGTATTGGCACGCTCATCTCAATTTTCTACCTTCCGCTATTCCGTGTTCTGGAGGTGACATTGTAAAAGGGAAATTAATCAATCGGAAGAATCGATTAGGTGATCCCATTTTCAGGACTCGGCTAAATATAAAAAGACATGAGATCCGCTTAGTAGAATCAGTTCTGAACCAAGATTAGCAGCGGTAATTTCACTGAGAGTATGAAGCCAGACATTCTATTTGAGTGGATCTTATTTTTTCCCCTTATCGTCTCCAGCTTCGCAAGAGCAGGAGAAAGTAGCGGAGTTCGAAAGCCAAGGTCAACGGGGTGGATTTGGCAAGAAGGGGATGAAGTCAAGAAAAATCCACCAGCTTCTCCGCCGGTACCACCAAATGAGCCTCCTAAAGCTGAAAATACCCCGCCGATAACTCGTAAGTCAAAAACGCAGATTGTTAAGGTGGAGAAAGCAAGCTTGCACTGCTATTCCAAAAAAACCATTCAACGCCATTTAAAAAATTTTTCTTATTGAATTTAGAAAAATTAAAAAATTTTGAAATCTCCCGATACACTTACATTGTAGTAAAAAATTATTGAGCTCTTTTTTAAAATTTTAATGTAAATATTTTTATTTTTAGCTACAAAAGACAAGCAAGCGAGGTATGGTAATTACTGGGGTTACACGACTTCTTGGACAGTTCCAACGACAACAACCACCCAGTCCAGCGCTTGTACTTGTGTGCCCTACTATTACTGTGACGAGGGACAGGTAATTGGAAAATTACTTTTGAGTTTCGCTTCTCTGTACAGAGACATAGCTACATAGCTAAATGACTTTTCTCATTGCTTTACATGTGATATTTTGTTTTACGCCTGCTGAAAGCCATTCCGGATTTTTTATTTTGCTAAAAAGATAGTACAGGGAGGTGGGGCTATTGACATTCGCTGGGGCTGGCCATGCAAAAGTATTTTGGAAGTCTGTTGCCGAAATCCATTACCCACTACAACGACAACAGGGCCTTCTACTTCTATCACACCCCCAACCTACCCTGGCTTCACCCCTAAATGCGGTACACTAAATCCAAACGGCATCAATGCTCGGATTCTTGGATTCAAGGCTAGTCTTTTAATTCAGAGCTTCGGATGAGAAATCCTACCAAAAAAATTAAAATTACGTTATTTCTTTTTTTGAAAATCAAAAATTTGTACAGGATTCAGAAGCACAGTTCGGAGAGTATCCTTGGATAGCAGCAGTTTTAGAATGGAAATACGTAAATGGAAAAAAAGTTTTGCAATTTCTTTGCGGAGGTTCTCTCATTTGGCCATCTGTAATTCTTACAGCAGCCCATTGTGTCAATGGGTTAGTAATACAATAATCAGGAGGAAAAAAAAAATTCGGAATTTTCTAACCTGTTTCCTTGGTTTGTTTTCTTAAAACCTTCAGAAAAAAAGCAGACCACCTCACTATCCGAGTTGGAGAATGGGACACCCAAACAACTTTGGAATTCTACCCTCACCAGGTACTCTGCTCCAGCTAATGATTTGGCAAACACATTGCCTTCGAGCATTTGGCGAATGGAAAGAGATTTAATAAGGAAAAATTTCCTATTTTAATGAGATCCCTTAAAAAATTGTCTAACCTTCCTTCCGTAAAGAAAAGAAAGGGATTCCTTGTTTTTGTTTATTCAGGAAGGCGTGATGAAAATATTTAATTTTCCCATCTTTCATAAAGAGAACTATGCTGAAAAATCTTCATCCATGTTCTTTCCCTCCAATTATTAATTGAGTCCGAGGCTCAAAGGTTTTCATTTTGACGGCACACGGCGTTGGAATTTTCTTGAACTTGACCCAAAACCTCTCACTTTTTTCCTTACATTATTTTACCAAGTATTTTCTTTGATACGCCACACTTAAGACAACCGGTCGGAGTTTAATTTATCACCAGCGTAGCGTGGTTCGTAAGCGTGTAACCACTGGGTAGGAGCGTGATTAGTTTTATCCTCTTTATCCAATTCCAGGATATCCAAGGGAAGGAGATCGTGCTTCACCCAAAATTCTATGGCGGAGCTCTCTATTATGATGCCGCTCTGATTTTTCTATCCAAGGCTGCAACCTTGGCTCCGCACATTGACACCGTTTGCCTCCCTCGAGCAATTGCCAATTATGACAATACGTCTTGCTGGGCAGCTGGTTGGGGAAAAAATAGTTTTGGTAAAACAGAGCTACCTCCATCTTTCTCAATTTTCCTAACATTCCTTGCTGCTTTACAGGAAACAATGGATCCTATCAAGCCATTTTGAGGGAAGTGGAGCTCCCGACTATTTCGCGAAATACATGTCAAGCATCGCTTCGAAAAACTAATCTTGGAACAAGCTTTAACCTCCACGAGAGTTTCTTATGTGCTGGAGGTCTCAAGGGCCTCGATACCTGTATTGTGAGTCTCCCCGATTTTTTTTTCGCTATAGTAAAAACGCAATAGAAATTTCTTGCTTCATTTTTCGCGTTGAAATAGGGTGATGGTGGTGGGCCTTTGGTTTGCCCAAGTAAACTTGACCCGTGGCGCTACGTTGTCGCTGGAATCGTTTCCTGGGGTAAAACAACCCAAAAATTGCAGGCTATTCACTTTGTAAACTCAATTATTTTTTTCAAAGGTGTTGGATGTGGAACTTATGGAACTCCAGGTAAGTCTGACTCTTGATATTGATTCCTCATTCGCGCAACTCGGCATTAAGTATTCAAGTCGAATTTTCGTATGCGAGGGGTACTTCCTCAAATCGAATTTTCAGTAATTTGGATTTGGAGACTGAAAATGAGAAGCGAACTTCGAATGGTTCGAATTTCTACTTTTGCAAATGGAATACAGGAACGAATCCTGCTTCCCAATTCCAATCACTCAAGAAAATGCGATATCTAAAGTTGGAATTTGATGAGCCGTCGCACAGCGATCAGTTTCGATTTCATTCCTTGGTTCTGAATAGGTGTCTATGTTGATGTGTCCAAAATAAGAGGATGGATTGACGCTACAATATCCAGTCGCATTTCAAATTATGACACGAGCCTCGTCACGATTGGATCCGGCGGAACGCAGTATGGGTGACAACGGCTTTAGTAATCAGCAAGGACAGCCAATCTCAGGACCTCTTGGCCCCCGCTACACAGTTAACATAGCTAAACAAGGAATTCACAAAACTGGAACCTATAAACAGTTTCCAGTCGAATGAAAGCACTGTACTCCGAAATGACGGTCCAAGATTCGCATGCGATTGGGCGACTTGTCTTCAGCAATTTGGAATTTTCTCAATCCTCTTTCTTGCAAACCGAATGAAGTATAACCAAAAGTTCTAGAGATTTTTCAGAAAAGAAAAATAATCTTAACCTCAGAATGAAAGTTCTCTATCATCTTTAACTTGCAAGCCCGTAGATAATTATGGAATTTTAATGTTGAATCGAATTCAATAATTGTCGTGTTATGGAAAATAGCATTTTGCGTGGCTTATCACGAATGCCAGATCTTTACCGTTGAATGTGTTTCATGTATAATCACATCATGGCAAAATTACTGCTGCTTAATTATGATTTTTTGCACCATTTGGCCATTACTTTGATATTCGGGTCAATAAAATTACCGTTTTTCCTCCGGAATTTTTCCCAGAAGAAGAAATATGATGCTGAAATTAATTTAATGAAAATTGGTTTTCCTTTGTTGAGGGAGGGTAATTTGATACTTCGGTTCACATGCCCTCATGAGCATTCCATTGAGAAGATTGAGGCTGTTGTTGGGGGCAGTGATGAAGATGATGATGGTGAAGATGATGAAGGGATGACCTCAAGGAAGAATCAAGTACGTGGTGGTAGCCGTCCGTAGTACTTGGAGGGGCTCATCCTCCAAAAATTCCAGGAGTTGTGAATGGATAAAACAGGAAGTGACTTCTTACAAGGTTAGTTTATGATTACATAGTATGTGAAGATAATGATAAAAAAAGAAGATATAATGGGAAAAGGGATCATATAATAATAGAACTGAAATATTTGAATCAGGAAAAAAAGGTGTGAAATGTATGGTGTAGTGAGATCCACTGTTTTTCTCATAGGATGAATTCCAGGGGTGAGAAAACAAAGAAATTAGTAATTGGAATGTGAAAGGATTTTATTTGTGACTGGAACTAATCATCCAAAACCCAGCTCTTTCAAATGCCGACTTCTCATTATGCAATGTAGAATTAGAACTACAGCCTCTCTCCATAAATCTTGCTAAACCATGCAAATTCTTAGCAACATTCATCTCCAGCAGGTCGAGTTCTCCCTCAGCAGGAGGCAACTTTCACTTTCACCTGTTTTATCTTCGCGACCCCACACACCTCACTGTCTGAATATAAAAATCTGCTTGTGGAAATTATGGAAATTTAACTAAAACTCGTTAGAAAAGTTTGTACAACAGATTTCATAGCATTTAGCTTTGTCTTCCTGAATAATAAAGAGATTTTTCTTTATTACTCACCTTGTGAAAATTTATGAAAAGGAGAAGAGCTACTTAATTTTTTAAATTTTGAAAAACTTCCAGGCTAGATTCCGTAGAAAAACCACGGAAGAATTACCTGTAACTTTCACCCCCTCCCCGTTCTCGTAAAAAAATTTTCTCAGCTTCAGCCAAACATTTTGAAAATTATGATTCCAACGAAGAGGAAAAAAATCAAGAATGTCCACAAAAGCTAAAATTAGTATCAGCATGAAACATAAAAGGAAAACTTAACTTCAACATATAATATAGGAAGAAAAAAAGAGAGATCAAAGAGATTTCAGATTTTGAACCGAAGGAGTGCCCTTTTCCAAGAAAGAACCAACCATTTATGAAGCCGAGAAAAGGAACAAAAGAAAATCAAAACAAAAAGAAAAAACTTTTTTTTTGTTTTCACAAGTAAAGTTTTTCTTCAAAGTTAATTCAATTTCTTTTCTGTTATCAAAAACATAAAAATTCACCAAGTTCATTCGGTGGTGGGGTCTTGGGAAAGGGTGAAAGCGGTTCCCAGTTCACGGAGGGCCCTTTCGGGAATTCATTAAGTTGGGCAAGCCAGAGATCAGGGCTTGCTTTACATGGTTGCATAATAATGCAGAGTTCAGCACATGCTGAAGCAATTTCAGAATTTTTATTTACAGTTTACAAATTGAATTTTTTTATGAAAAAGTCCCATCAACCTTTTAATTAGCTCAATTTAGCATAACACCTTTTCATCATTTCTATCTCACGGCATGGGTAATCCCGTGGAGAGAAGTAAAATTCCGTGGCTCATTATCCTCTGCCCCTTGGTACCACCGCCCGGTTTCATTTATTTCCAGGTAAGCAAAACGAAGAAAGAAATTGACAAAACAACTCTGCCGACACAAGTGCTTATATTTCTTGAATGAATTGCAATAATTTAGAGAAAGAACATGATCTCACGATCATTTTCTTTTGGCAAGGACAAAAAGGTGTGAAGGTTCATCTTCTTAGGTTCATATTCTGAGGGTTTTGAGTAGTGATTTGACATTTATTGAGTGAATTCTTTTGAGGAGGAGGCCAGACGATGGTGGGAAGTGCCGCGGTAGTGGCGACGAGCTGCTTTTCTATTGCCTTTTAAGAAATTTTCAAAAGGCCTTCCAATTCAACTGTCTATTGTAAAATTTCGAATACCAAATCAAGGAACGGAGGATGATTAATTATTGAAGCCTGAGCGGAAATAAAATTTTGATTGGTAAGCAGGCATTGGATTTGCTTGACCCAAAATCCTTATTGATGATTTCAACTATATTTTTAGGTTAAAAAAATGAGGATGAAGAAGCTTTATGGTTTAATTCCCTGTGACCTCAAGTTAAAAAGAACGAGGAGCCCTTGAATTATTATATGTATAAGAGTTTAATAATTTATGCCCTGGTTTTCATTCAAACGCTTAAGAATTTTTCTTAACCCTTCTTTTTTTCCTTATTTTCAGATGGTGGGGTCATTAATTCATTCCCTGACTTCATCAACTCCTTGTTCTAATAATAATAAGGCTCCTAACCCTGCTTTTCTCAGAGATGAACAAGAATGAGTAACTGTGAGTGCTACACTTCCATTCTTAAAAAGGGTCCATTCGGTCCATTCATAAAAGAGGAGCCACTGCTCGTCCCCTCCGGAGAAAAATCTTACCATGAATTTTGGGAATCCGGAATTCTTCAACTAATTACTTTCGGTCATTCAATTATTAAACTGATCCTGGAAGAAAACCACTTGGAGGAGATTAGATCGGTAAACTGGTTTTCGAATTGTTCCCTGATAAAATTAGAAAAGATGAAAGAGTCAACTCGATTTCAGTTGCGCTATGGACTCCCAAGGCCGATCTTTTTCCTTGACCCTGTTGTAAAAAAAAATAGAGAATTAGATCCCTTTAATCTCGGCCTACCTTTAATTGAGCAGGAATTCAATCAACACGAATTAAATCTATTTTTTTCATACTCGGAATTAAATTATTTCTTAATTAAAGAATGAGTCAGAAATAGGGTATACCTTTTTGTCCAATTTTTCAAGTCGTCCCATTTTGTCAATTCTGAGCTTAAAACTTTGAAAGTTTAGTATTTTCAAATTAGGACGAATTGAAAAGTTCGACAAAAGGACCCTATTTCTGACTCATTCTTTAATTTGTATAATTTTCTATGATTCCCGTGAAAGTAAAAAAAAAAAACAATGAAGAAATAACCGCATCTGGAAAAAAAACTGTACATGAATACAAAAAGGAGGATATTTTAGTCAATACAATCTAAAGGCTTAAGTATTCGCCTTTCGAGTAGAGATCATCCTTCGAATTCCCATTTTTAAAAATATTGCAGCCAAAATAAGGAAAATAGTAAATTTTGGCAGTTTTCATGCTAAAAGAGGCGATATCAGAACTCTTGTTTTTAAAATTATGGCAGCCAAAAATCGGAAATGTACCCTCTGAAAATTGTCGACATCTTTTTTTTTCTCGTTATTTGGCTGCAATATTTTTAAGAATGGGAATTAAATGATCTAATCTATTTTCATCTACTTAAAAAGGCTAATTTTTGGACCTAACGCAAAGTGTGCTAACACTTCTTTTTCTCACACGCACACTTCAATTGGGAATGGAATAATTGTAATATTACAGAATTTACATTAGTAGTTATTTTGAAACAGAAAATCTGCACTGGATGAAGAAATGAGGCTTGATTAACGAAATCTTGCAGAAGACCGCTTGGTGTTTAACTTGGCCCAAGAACCCCACGTTTTCGGCCATTTCCAAGGTTTACCCGAGTTTAACCGTGTTTGTTTGTTGGCAAACACAGCTTATGCACCCTGATTGGGATTAAATCCTTTTTAGACGTTGATTTTAGGCTTCAGCCTGTTACATACATCCTCAGGATTTAGCACAAGACAAGAATGCTCGCATCAAACCAGTGGCATAACCTAATCAAACCTTTCTTCCATATAAATAATTGTTCAATTTACAGTGTGAATTAGGAAACATTTAGTAGCAGTATCAATTTCAGCCTGAATTCTTCTGAGAATGAACTCGAGAGAGAGAGCTCTTTTTTGGTGGGAATCAGAATTGCTTCCGGTTGAGTTAAGAATGGTATAGCTAAAGAATATTTCCGAACACGTCTTCTCGAGGAGCCAAGAAGCTAAATGTCTCTAAATTCTGAGATCTTGAGAAGACATTGTCCCCTCCCATTTATGACCTTTTAATAAGTCCATGGAATTCAATGGGGAGTAATAATGTTCCTTAAGTAATTGAGTATTACGGAGTCAACCAAAAATTGTTTCCCTTCACTTTCCCCCTTCTCATTTTTATTTTGGAGAAGGCAAGTCTTCTTCAATTACACAAACAAAATTTTGCCGATCTTTTCCCACGCACCTTATCAGAAAAAGGCGCAAGAAAACGCTTTTAGCTTCCTTGACAGCAGTACAGGAGGAACAGCATCTTTCCCTACCTGAGCCCGAACTGAAAAATAAGAGAGTCCTGGTTTTAAACAAAGAAAATTCCTGGGAGTCCTATCATCAAGATCTAACTTTGTGGAACAAGGAAGATAAAAAGAGCTTCGAAGTTCCATACTCGAGAGGGTGGTACAGGTGCATTTTGCAAATAGGAAGATAAGCTTGAAAAAAGTTTGCAGAGGTAATCTTTCCCTACCGGAATGAACAGTATTGCAAATAAGCAAAATCAAGACTTGTCCAAAAAACGGCGGACACGAGGCATCCTTCAACGAGCGCTTTGTTTTTTTCAAGGATGAATATTGCACCTTTGTATGCATGCGGCTTGACAGGAATGTGCGTAGAGTTCATGAATTCATTCACCTGTGGTTGAGGTGCCGCCTGGGATACGGACTCCTCACACTGTACTGTAAACTAAACACAGGGTTCTGAATGCTGCCACGAGACAAAAACTGAATGCGAAATTGTATTTGTCCCCTTTCCAAAATAATGCCTTTCGGTTTCATTGGGCCCTTTATCCCTCCAAGATCTCCCCGTTGGATTGGGTGTATATTTGGTTCTAGGTCATAGTTGCAAAATCCAAAGTTGCAAATGACCAAAGTTGCAAATGACCAAAGTTGCAAAATCCAAAGTTGCAAATGTCCAAAGTTGCAAAATCCAAAGTTGCAAATCCAAAGTTGCAAAGAAAATGACCAAAGTTGCAAACTACTTACTAACCCAGTCACATTAAAATCCATGGTCTCCAGGATTAGATCTTCGGAGCCACTTGTCCATCCGAGGCGAGGAGAGAAGAAACAGCATTTTATTTGTACTTTTCTTAAAGCCAAAAGGGTCTAAACATTATTTTTCTTGAGTCATCGCAGGCTAAGTCCCCATATTAAGTTTTGATTAGACTTAAACTTTAAAAAAATTAAAATCCCGGAAGCCCCATCCCAACCTGGTGTGAAAATAAGTAACAACAGCATTTTTATTTTTACTCTTCTGAGGGTCCCGGGATTTTAATTTTTCTTAAAGCTATTACTCTAAGCAAAACTTACTATGTCGACATAGCCTGCAATGACTCAAGAAAAATAATCATTTGGACCCTTGGCTTTAGGAAAAGTACTAGTTAAAATGCTGTTTCTTCTCTCCTCGCCTCGGATGGACAGGTGGCTCCGGGAATCCAATCCTGGAGACCATGGATTTTAATTTGACTGGGTTAGTGAGTAGTTTGCAACTTTGGTCATTTTCTTTGCAACTTTGGATTTTGCAACTTTGGTCATTTGCAACTTTGGATTTTGCAACTTTGACCGGATACCGTATATTTTCAGTTATGAAACAGAGATAGAGCAGAGCCCGTTGTAACATAAAATAAGCCAATGGGTGAGATGGGACGGAAATCTTGTGCAGTCCGTTGCACAGAAAAGGCTGCATCTGGGTTCTCAACCGATCTGGACACGCCTCGGTGTACTAAATGGCCTGTACAAGAACTTCGTTTCATAATTGGGCAGGAGACGTGTACGGGTCCAAGTGGTCCTTTAGTATACTATCTAGACTGACGCTAACCTCAATCTACTTTCCACTTCCCAAGGAGTCCACTAGAAACTACATTGTTTACTTATTTTCATCGCTCTTAAATTATTTTGACAGAACTTTTTCCGAACTTAGCGTGCTCGCCAGCAAATCATAACCAAATCCGATCGAAAAATATGGAGTTAAAGACAGAGAATAATTTACAAACTAACGGTGTGTGATAAATAATAATTAAAACGGAACTCTGTTTTGCAAAAACACATCCATACTTCAAACTATGCTGGTCCTGTAATCGCTTAGGTAAAGGCTTAAGTATGACTTCATAAGAAAAATACAAAATTCTAGGCTTTGTATAATTGATTGAATACTCCCATTAATTTCTAACAGATTTAAGCTGAACTGCAATGTTATAACTATATACAGTAAAATCCGCTTAAAGCAACACAGTTTGGGAGCCAGGAATTCGTGTTGCTGTAAGCGTTTGTTGCTATACGCGTAAAACAACAATATGTTGCTACAAAAATCAATAAGGAAACT
>JABASM010002664.1:0-10560 GCA_019776545.1 Brachystomella parvula | reverse complement strand
TTAGAAATGCCAGTTTACACAAAGCATTACAGAGCCAAAATCACAGTATTTTTCTTGCATGGCTTTATTTCAGAATTTGTAACAAAATTAATAAGATTTTTCCAGACCAAGTTCAAACGTTATCTTGGCTGATTTCTGGAGCGGCCGTGTTAGGAGCTTTTGGGGAGAAACATCCCCCAAAGAATTTTGAGACTGATTTCCGAATATTTGAAGCTGAGGAAACCCAGCAGGCTCCACAACTTTGATGACCCTCGGCCCGTCCTACAAGTCTGATCACTCTATTAGAATTTCCAGCTAGAGCAATGTCCTTCTTCCGCTTCATGAGTTGTGAAGCGGAGTGCTGGCGGAGGCGTGGCATGAGTCTCCCATGACCGTCTGGTGCATATTCCAAAAGTGCCCCAGATTTTCGTGCCATGAGCTTCATTGCCCGTCGCCGCTTCCTCTCATGCTCAATTTTGAACCAAAATGGTGAGTTGGGATTCCGCTCACTGAAAATCGTGTCAGATGTGAAGCGGACAGATTTTTCTGACCTCATACTATCATCACTGGGTACTGGGCTGTTAGTGAAGGAGTTGTTAGCAGAGTCGTTCCCCCATCCATAGCGAGATCGTGGGCGGAGAATGCTCTTGATAAAATTTTCGTTGCTGGGGTTAATAGGTGTTGAAGAGCCCCTGCAGCATGGCGACTCTTGATTGGTCATACTTTCCTTCCACCGCTCAAGCGACTGGTAGACATTATCGAAATGCAGTACGAAATCAGCTTTGGCTGCATCACTGAGACAGGAGACGCTCGTTCCTGTGCTTCCTGCCAACGAGACGTAATTCCGTGCTTCCAGAACTTCAAACTCAAAATCTGGATCTAAAAATGAGAAAAAAAATCTTGAGCCCCTTTTCATTTTGTTTGTATTCTTTCTTTTTTAATCCTAATTTTAATTTTCTTTTTCTGGCTTGTGCAATTCCTCGCCTTCATCAGAAAATTTCAATCCAAAATTCCTGTTCCCGCATCCAGAGTCGTTATTTACCACTGCACAGTCGTTGCCCTTTTCTTGCTCCTGCGCGGTGAAGACGGTGGAGGAAGTAGCGCTGATTTCCGATTCGGACATTCTGTGAAGGTACGGTTCCGCACTAGTAGGCAGTTGACGGCTGCTACTTCGAAATCTTTTATTAGCCTTGTTCCTGTGTACTAAATCTGCTTCGTCCAGCAGCTGCTTTTCACCCTCGCCCAACATTGAGCGAACCTAGTTGAGCTTCAACTTTTAGAATAATGAAAATTTCGGATTCAAAAAAAAAATTACTACTATTAAAACTTCGCTTCATGAGAAGAAGGACTCAGAATTTTTGTAAAAAATATGAAGGCGAGTTGTAAAAGAAGTAAAGTGTGAAATTAACAACAAATAAATCCATGCGATGATACGAGATTCTAGGGAAACCTTGAGAATATGTCATAAAAATAGGAGAACAAATAGCACTGCAAATTATTTTAACAGTCGAAATGTCATTAAAACATTGGAGGGATTTGAGGTCTCATAGTCTCACCTTCCATCTATTGTTATGCAAAATCAATGTTAATGAAGTGGGTGTTATTGAAAAAAAAAATGCGTAGGGGGGGGGGTTATCGCAGCAGATAAAATAAAATAGGACATAGGACACTTCATTTATTTTATTCCAGAAACGCGGTGGGTCAATATAATTTATTCATCATACCGTAGAGTGGGGTAAAAAAGAACACTGGCATAGCACTAATAACTCAAATCCTCAAAAAATTTTTTTATATCAATGTACGAGGGAAACACAAGATCGATGCATTTTTTAAATTTAAAAAAAAATTGCGATTCTGAGGCAGGAAGTTTTAACATCGAAAAACTTTTGTTTCAGGAATTCAAATACGACCGAACAAACCCAAAAAAAAAAAAAACAAAAACCTACAAAGGCCGATTGGAGAAAAGCAGAAAAATGGCGATGAAAAGGCGATGAAAATGGTGTTTTTCTTCGTGGGGGTTGCTTTCATTGTAAACACTTCAGGAGGGAGGGTGGGGCTTTTGATGTCGATATATACATACAGCAGAGCATCATAGCTGTATTTTACATCGCTGTATTTTACATCTGGACTTTTTTTTGCTCATGCATTGCGAATTCTCCTCTGTTTCTTGAGATTGAGGATGAATCGGGTATTAGAGCTAGAGCGTGAGTCATCGTTCCGAAAACGGGAGAACGAGGTCAACTTGAAGCAAATAATCAGCTCTGGAATTCTTTGGATTGAATATCTGCTGGGCTGGGAAAGACTCAAGTGCGTGGCTCAAGTCATTAGGAGAAACGAACGGAGATTCGAGGTCTACAGTGAAAGTAGTTAGCAGCTTTGGAAAATTTCCACAAAGTCTGTACTTCCCAGCTTTCACTCTCGGTAATTTACATTCATTTCAACTTTCACATTCGAGGAGAAGGGGCGGTGGCTCGGTCTTTCTTTACTAACACGTAATACGGAAATCCCAGACTCACAATTTGTGAATCCAATTCGTAGAGACGACTCTTTGTTTTGGCTAGGGGAAAGTCTGGTATTGTTTTCTCCACGAATTTCTCTGGTAAATCTAATACAATTTAACAAAGTTTTTATTTTCTTAGCTTCAAAAACCTGAACTTCCCAAAAAAAGGAAATTTGGCTCAACAAAAAAATTTATCAAAAATTGCAAACTTCTCAATTTCAAAAAAAAAACAAAAAAAAAAACAATGTTATTCAGTTTCTCGATTTTTAAAAAGTTACAGTTTCAAAACCTTTCTTAAAAAAATATTTATACATTTTCGGTTCCTCAATTTTTTTAAAATGACAGAAGTTCTCAATTTCCCGATTCCAAACATCTTACAAAAACTGAAAAATTGAGACTTCAGAAAATCCAAAAAAAAAAATTCAAGTTTCCAATGTTTAGAAAATTACAGAAGTTTTCATTATACCAATCAATAAATTGCAAAGTAATACAAATCTCATCAGTTTTTAAGAAATTACGATTTTTAATTTTTTTCTTTTTACGGAAATATAAAAGTTTCAGAAATTTCGAAGAATTTCTTTTCTGAATCAAATTTTTTTGGCGCAAAGAATTTTTCTAAAAAGCGCTGTAATCATGACTAACTCTGTCTGGGTTATTAGTAAGGTTATTCGTTGACTGAGAATTGGAAGTAGCTTTACGCTTTTACTTATAATCAGCAAAAACCACATCCGGTTAATTTCATTGAGCTGTACCCCGTTGGCTTAGACGCGGCGTCTCTCACTCCCTCAGCAGACACTTGGGCTGAGTTTTTTAGACTCATTCTCTAGATTCAGTTAATTTAATGAGTTATTTGCTGTTAAATTCTAGTGTAATTTCCACCAGCTCTTTAGAATCGTCTCTGGGAAAATGTCTCATACGGTGACAGTGACACGAACGACTACGACAGCCACAACTTCTGCCGTTTTACTCAATGTCGGATACTTTAAGAAACCGGCTGGGATACTTAAGCTACTCCATGTCGTAAGTGGCAGATTAATTGCTTTCTCCCACTCGGAATAAGACAACGTGTATGAAAATAGAGGTCTTGGATTTCGGCCAGCTAAATTACACACAGGGAAATCCGATTAAAAAATCGTGTTTCACTCCTTTTTACCAATTTTCAATATAAAACATTTAAAAAAATCGGAAAAAGATCGGATAAGTTTTTAAAAAAAAAAACAGTATAAAAACCGGTTTTTTGCAAAGCGAGGTAGAAAGCAGTAATTAGTAAAAACAGAAAGTAAGATAGTACTTATTCCAGAAATTTTCGTAATAACCGCTTGAAGGGCTTAGGAATTATCGTTTATTAAACACTGTTGCAATGAAGTTGGACCAATCTCTTTAAAATAAAAAAATTAAAAATTCAAGTAGTATTTAAAAAATATATAGAAAAAAAAAATCTGAAAGCCTATAAATTCAGCTCGTTCCAGCCGGCACCATAATATTAGTATTTCAGCCAGCAAAACAGAATCGTGGAAAATTGTGAACTGAAGCCGGCATTTAACTGTGGCGCTACATTTTGTAGGTGCTTGGGATCGTGACGGTGGGTATCCTTGGGAACTACATCTCCGGGTACTACGTTGGGAACCGATATTCCTCGTACGTGAACTACATATTTGTGCCGGAGCTATTCTTCCTACTCATAGCGACGACCTGTCTCATTGGGTCTGCGCTCCTCCTCTTTTCATGTTTCATCTCCATTGCATCGGCAACAATTTTGCCTAAAACCGTCTTCGTAAGTTAAAATTCCAAGTTTATAAGAAATTTTTGTAAGCCGTCAAGAGTAGCCTCTGCCGCGCATTACTCATTATTTGCTTTGTGGAATTCTAACTTCAAAAAAAATACAGGAGATCTTGTTCCATGGATTTGCAACTATTTTCTTGCTAATTGCGGTAGCCATTTATCTTGCAAAAATTCACGACTATGATATTACGTACTACAACCAACGCTTGGCAGCAGGAGTAAGTAAAATTAAGTACTAATTTATTTTTATTTTTATTTTTTTGGGTTAAAAATTGGTAATGACGGATTGGACAAACGACAAACTTTTAATTTGGAGAAATTAGGAGGTAGTTCATTATCCTCCACTCTGCTTTCTTTTGCTCGTCTCCTCGGCACATTGTCTCGGGAACATAATTTCCAGGAATTCCATATACCTCAAAGACGATTTAGCAGAGCTTGGATATGGTGCCAAGATTTTTGCGTCGGTGAGTGACCTATAGGCCTCTCCTGCCCCTAGCAGCTCAGCTTCTGTCGTTTGTCCAATCCTCGCAGAATCTTCAAGGATTTTAAAACTAATTTGTTTTTATTTTATTTTTTCATTATTTTTCAGATTATTGGAATCATCAACTCTATTCTCTACGGAGTTGCAGCGTACTTTGCTTACAAAGCCTACAAAACTGGATAAAATTATTTTTTCCTTGGGAAATTCGAGTCTCTGAGTCAAGTCAGAGAGAACTGGGGAAAAAGGAATTTAATTTAGTGAAATTGTAGATTTTTAAATAATTAATTTTCGAGCTTCAGAAATGTTCAAAGTTGCCTTCGCCTACTTTCAGAATGTAAAAAAAAAAATGATTTTCAAAAAATGAATATTTAATTGCGGAACTACAGTGATATATTATAATACTCTCACGCTTAACTCCTGCCTTCTAAATAAATCATTAAAATCAGCCTTATAATTGGAAATTCGACTATTTTTCGTACAAAAATTATCTCAACCATTTTTTAGCATAGGGAAATCTTTTTCGTCAGATTTTTATTTCACAGAAGAAGGTGGTAGTTTCATTTTTATAAAAAACTAGATTTTCTTTCGAAAACCCAAAATATATTTCGAAACATGCAGTAGCTGTAAGGCGATGTGTCTGCCTCTGCCTCATCTGTCCACCTGTCCCTCAGAACTTTTTTCTTTGTATTTTCAGTAATTCTTACCAAATTTTAAAAGTTTTTCAAAAAGTCTCAGAATTTATAGCTTTTAGACATCTTCAAAAAATTTAAACCTTAAAATTTTTTTAAAATCAACAGTTTTTTAAAGTCCAGAACTGTCAAAATTTTCCCAGTTTTACGCTGTCAAAATTTCTTCGTCGATGTGCTCGCACTGTGCGTTGCGCATTTATTTATTTGTTTAAAATTCTTTATTTTGGTTTTTGTGGAAGTAAGGCATGGGAATTTTATTTCTGTGTTTTATAGTTTTTGTTCTCGTTAGGATCTGATGAATACTTTTTAGCAGAGCAGAAGAAGGGGAATCTGACTTCCGGCTTTGCGTCTGGAAATCTTGTATCTAAAAACGAAGGAAAAGATGCCGATGCTAAAAATAATTTTTTAAGATTCTTTAAGATACACACCCAATAGATACTCGAAATGTTACAGGCCGGCGAGGGTGGCTAGAATCTTTACAGCGAAAGTAAAGCAGGATATTAACCTCTAGTGTAGAAATTTGTTACAAGAAATTTAAAGATATTTTCTTCATTTATCAAGTTCAGCATCCTTCAATATTTTTCTAAAAGTGAAAACTGCCTGGTTTCTGCTTTCCGTCAATTTTCAACTCATAAATTCCAACCCGTCAGTCAGTTCTCTTCTGCGTAATCAAAATAAACAGAAAATCATTTTGAGTACAGGAATTATAATAAAAAACCACGAATATTGAGGGCTTGAGCTCTGGATGGCCAGACTAGGTGACACCCCAGGTGCTTCTGTTAGACCAATGCCAGCCGTTCTGAATATCAACCCTGGATCCATCATGTCCTCACCTGTGAGCAGAATGAGAGCACAGAGGAGCGGCCAAGGAATTACGATATGTGGATTCTGTGTCATCTGCACATGCCTGCATTTGGAATTCCTCAAGAGAGCACCTGGAATTTTCAAAATTGCTGAGTCGGTAAATTTTTGAAAAACTGAGGAGCAATAAAACTTTCTACTAAACTTAGCTTTTTTTTTCTTCTTTTTTTTCAGTTACTTGGTGTGTTTTGCCAGTTTCTCCTTGTCCAGTTCGGGTCAACGTACGCACCAGACTTGGGTGACTCTTACACTGAATTCCTTGTTTCCGTATCATCATGTCTCCTTACAACAGTCCTTCTCCTTGTCGTCTACATTTTGTCCAAGAATTCTTACCACCTTATTCGCTCCTCCATTTTTGTAAGCTGTGTTTTAAGGATTGGAAGCCGGAATTCCTAAGGGTAGTTCTAATAAAATGCTTATTTTCCATACAGGAAACTGCTTTCAACATTGTTGCAGCCTTCCTTTATCTGACTTCAGCTTCATACTTGGCCTTTGCCACAAATACAAAGCTTTTTCATCGGTTATCCCATTTTACTCTGTTGTCGGGGGTTTCCAGCATAACTGCTGCTTACGTAAGTTCATTTTCCATCATTTTCCTGGTTTGGTGATGTGGACAGGACCTGGAGTACTATAACAATAAATCCCGGAATTCGTAAAGAATTTTTCAAAAATTCCAGAATTTCAAATTTTTTAAATCAACTCTGGAATTTTCTAAAGAAATTTAAATTAATCCCGGAATATGAAAAGCTACGTTAAATACGGTGTGATATATAATTCCATGACATGGAGACTGAAGGTGTTCCAGATCCTTGTCGCGTGTCGTCAAAATGATGCCAATTAGTGAAAAAATGCTTAATTTCAGACATTAGGATTTGTTGCTGGGATCGTTCACGCCATGGATGCTTATCAGTCTTACAAAAGCTCTGTAGGGCTATGCTAACTGAATTACAATACTGCAATAAATATAAACTTTATTTATTTAAATTTTAACATGGCTTACGATAGTCAAAAATATTGGGTGAGAATAATAAACTGAATTTACTAAATTCCATCCCCATTGTCTTCTGCAAATGGACCTTAAGTTTACCTTCCTCGTCCATGATCACGCTTGATCACAAGTTCCACAGTTTGATGAGATTGTCGAAGAATTTTGAAATACATGGCCGATCTGGATCTAAAACAGGTGAAAATTATGAAAAAATTGAATTATAGGTTATTATCAAATGGATTCCGTTCGCAAAAAAAGGCCTACCTTCATTTTCTCGAGTCGACGCTCACTTCTTCCGTGGACAAAAATTTTGATCTCGAGGTTTTGTAATGGAGACATTTGACCAGTCTTGGATAAGTAGCCTATGGACTTGAGCACTGCATCCGTGTCACCTCTAATTCGAAGACTTTTCAAGTCTGAAAAAAAAATTAAAAAAGCTCAAAGTATTTTACAGTTCTGAAAAAAAATAATACAAAAATTGTTTTTTTTTTTAAAAGCTTAGAGAAATGCTTAAAGTAAGAAACAAACAACATAAAATTTTAAAATTAGAAAAAAAATTAACAGAGAATAAATAATATCTCACTTANTTTTTTTTTTAAAAGCTTAGAGAAATGCTTAAAGTAAGAAACAAACAACATAAAATTTTAAAATTAGAAAAAAAATTAACAGAGAATAAATAATATCTCACTTACTTTTTAAACCCGTGAGAAACGATTTCGAGTCTTTCTGTCGGTGATAGCTCTCCATGGCTTCTTCATCTCGGAAGAAAGGCGTGCAATAAGGGTCCACCCTACCTCCCGTTAAGATCGTCCATACCTCAGAGTCAATGTAACTTTTGGAAAAATCAAGCGTTAGGCTGGTCATGCCAGAATATCTCACTCCTGAAATCCCTTTGCCTGTCTGCACGATTTTCATCACATTTGGAAAAGTCAGGTCAAAGGAACCTTGAGCCAGTTCACTACAAGAGTGGAACTCAAGCGTTTGTACCGTAGGAATAACACAAGAGCTCCCAAAGAGCTCATACCCCCAACAACCGTGAAAAATCAGAGTGTTGAGTACCGGAAATTGATTTGGAAGAATTGGATGGAGGCGGAGACAAAAATCAGCCGAGCTGCGGTAGACCGACCCTGTCAGCTCCAAAATTTTTAGGTGTTCCAGTCTTGGAAGAGATAATTACTGGATGCGTTTTTACGTCGAATGAGCATTCCACATCAACTTCCAAGCTGGTAATGAATCCCGAGTACGCGCTGATGAACTCCTTGGATGTTTCATACTCTGGATCATTTTGAAGTGGGAGTAGCAGCCCCACTTCCTTCACAGGGATTCCAGGCTCCTTTTTTAAATCCTTGACTAACCACCCTGCTGAATAAATTTTCTGAAGTGAAATCCAGAGTTCAGCGTTGAGATGCTCAAGAATTTCCGACAACGCTACACGAAGAATCCGCGTACATTCGACATCAAGGACTAGTGGGGAAGACTTCTCAAACTCAATATTTAAATGAAGCAAATTTTCACATTTCCTAATCAATGAACAGTAAAATTGAGTAAGAATTTGTAGGGATGAAGGGTGCGTGAGCGCATCACGGCTGAAGAAAATGTCAAGGACGCGAACTGACTTGAAGGCTTCGACACTTTCAAAAAATGAAGGCGGTACGACGATTCCTCCACTGATTTTCAATTTTTGAAGATTTGGTGAGGAGAGTAGAAGGGTAAGAGCCTCTGATGCATTTTCTTGAAGGATGACCGGGGGATGAGAACCAATGAGCTCACAGTCTCTTACGTCACTACCGTAATTAGTGCTGAATTGAGCTAAGGCAGGGGAAAATTCTTCATGGAAGTTGATTTCGAGCTTGGAAAATGGGAATTCGACCTGGAGCCGGGCACTAACTGTCTCTAGGAATCCAGCCACGTCGTTTTCAGATTTGAAACGAATGAGGGGATGATTTTTGGGACTGCTTCTTCTGCTCATCCAGTAGGAAGTGATGACCCGATTCCAATTGAAATTAACAAGGCGACAGTTGAGGATTGCTGGGAGGTTCAGAAAATTCAATACTTCTATGTGGAGCTGAAAATAAAAAAATTAAGGGAAATCTTGAAAAATCAAACCAAAAATACTAACTTAAGTGATAAATTCAAACCAATTACCTCTAGAGGAAGATTCTCAAAAAAGTCAAACTTCTGCGAATCCATGACTAGGAATTTTAAATATGATGATCCCCAGGTAAAAATAAGGAGCTATGACTTCCGCATTCCTTTATAGACTTATACTTTTCAACCTTTGATATCTTAAATACAAATGTGTGCACTGCGGGTCCCAATCTACTGATGACTCTTTAATACAACCCCAAATCCAGGTACAGGCTTAAAATCGGATTTATTTTGAGAATAGTAGGGGGTGTAATTTTTAAGTGGAGGAGGAGGCTTCAGCAAGGACGGTTAAAATCCCTTCTCCCTTTAGGACCCTTTTTAAAACAAGATACGGTGGGAGGTTAACAAGGTTGATAGAAAAAAATAATTTTTACAGAAAAGGAGTGATAATTCAGTCTAGACAATAATAAGACGGGAATTTGTAAAACTTTTGTGATAAAAGCTTGTGTGAAAAATAAAATAGATAAAAACAGTTTTCACATTCACAGCTCTATAAAACAAGAAAATAATTTCTACGCTGTACATAGTCATGGAATAAGTTATGAGTTAAGATCCTTGATTATATTTTTCAGCACTTTTGTTACAGTTGAGCCCGATTTAAACGTTACATCGCTCGAGCACAATGGCAAGAATGGCCATGCGTACGTACATCCCGGCCTCGGCTTGACGAAAGTAAGCAGCCCGTGGATCTGAGTCAATTTCTGGGCTGATTTCATTAACCCGTGGTAAGGGGTGCATGACAATCATTTTCCGCTTGGCTTCTGTCATGAGACGCGGAGTTACGTGGAAGCGGCGATAAGCTTTCTCAAAATCCTCCCCCGAACCCCCCATTCGCTCCTTCTGAATTCTGGTTACGTATAGAACGTCCGTCTCAGCAATTGCTTCTTCCAGACTTGAAAACGTCTCCTTCAAAATAAAAATTCGAAAATGAGACTTTGGTTAGGAAGACAGAGGGGAAGATTTCCCATACCTGCGTAATTCCTCCCTTTGACTTTGTATTAACGTAGTCAATCACAGACTTCGGAATTTCTAGACCAGGAGGGCTGACGTAGCGTAGACGGACTTGGTACATGGACAAAATTCTTCAAAAGTTCAGGCGGAGGAAAATTAAAGATGGCTTAAGTAGGAAAGT
>JABASM010002663.1:0-10562 GCA_019776545.1 Brachystomella parvula | reverse complement strand
ATTTCGTTTTTAGACGATTATAATTACTTTTGTTTGATTAACAACTCACTAACACCGCATACCTCAAAAATCTGCCATAGAAACGAAAAAAAAATAACAAAACCTATAGCGCGTCCTTAAATGTAAGAGAGAACTTCTGTTTTTGTTTTTTTTAGTGGAGCTGCAATGAGAGAATTATCGTCCAAGGAGAGGAAAAAGACGCTTCTTCCCTCTCTTATCCTTGTGTTAACTGTCAAGTATACCGCACGTAAAAAATAACTGACCTTAGTGTACCCGCCCACGCCATTGGGTTCTGGAAAAATGAATTGTTGCTTAGGGATGGTGTCCTGAGTGCAATGAACCCAAACTCGGCTAAAAAGTCGGTGGCCACTCCTGACCGTTCCCTCATGAGAGTCTTGTGCAGGTTCTATTTTTGCTGCTTTTTTAAACACGCAAAGCCATCTCTGCCGGAATCATGTTTCCTCACATGTAACTGCAAATGTAGACTTTGCCAAAAATAATTATCAAGTGCTGTATGTGTCGTAGAAAATACCGCGGTTTGTTACAGGCTTTTCGATTTTTTATTAGAAGTTGCAAATGCTCTACCACGCTACATTTATCCCTCATGAAAAATCAGAATGAAATTAGGGAAAAAACTCAAGGTTTTTAGTTTGTTTTATAAAACATTACATGCTACGGAACAGTTTACACGGCTTAGAATTTCTTGCAGTTCTTTTTCCTAGTAAACATCTCTCAATTCTGCTTGCTACAACCGGTGTAAACTATTAAAAATAAAAATATTGACAATTATTACCTCCGTAGGAGTTCACTTCATAAAATAGTCTTTGTGTCCAGCATTAATTTTTCCAAGAACATGAGGCGTTCAGTACCACCGCATTCAAAGTAAAAAAATTTCTACTGAAATTAAAAACATTTTGGGTGGAAAAGAAAGTAATTTAAAAAAAGTGGCGTATTTTTTCTGGCATTGCTTTCACCATGAACAACTTTCTACATTTCAATTGACTTGGCAGGTGTGACTGATAAAAAAACACTTGAAAAGCAAATAAAAATTGTTTATTGTAAAACACTGAAGGCAAATAGAAAAATCATTCATTCAAGTACAAGAGCAGCAAAAGCATGCCATTTCCTCGTTTCTAACTTTGTCACGTCTAAAAGTTTCGTTAAATTAATCAATCGAACAAAAAAAGTTAACCAGAATTCGCAAACTTCGAATTTGGATTCTCATTTCTGCTGAATTTTTATTCTTAAAATTAGTATCACCGTGGGTCAAATGCTGCTTAATTATGGCAGCAGGTTATCAGCGAATTCCGGATGTAGAAGATCTTGAGTTTGCAAAATATGTTCTTTCCTGGAAAAGATTACATCAGTGTCATGCAAAATTAGCAACTACAACAGGAATGGCTTCTCTCATGTCATTTTTTGCTGTCGTAAGTTAACGCACACTAAATATGCTCTTAAACGCAATTCAGGTGTGGAGATTTTAAAATTATAATTACAGGTGGCAGCAGTGGAATTGAAGCTGGTTGCTGGTGAAACGAGCGAATCCCTTATAATTGCTCTTGTGACGACGACGTCGATTCTCGTACTAGTAACCATGATTGTGAAGACGATCACATGCAGCATTATCCCATACTTGGAATCAGTGGTGGACGTGGCCGTGGTTCGCGACGTTGTACGCTCTCCGCATGAGCATATAATTGTCATGATCAACGTGACCTGGCTCCTCTCTACTGTCATTTCACCAGCCCTCTTCGTCCTTGACCTCATCATCATGACATGGATCAAGTATAAATTTTTTACTGTGGAAGCTGTGTATGGAGCAATGCTCATTCTAGTTCCGCTCCTGTTAATAATCCTAGGATTCGGAATTCTTCTTTTTAAACAAACATTGAAACCAGATAAGACATGCGTAGCGTTATCTAAGTGTGCGACCCACTGCTCGAAAACCCCAGAGTGGGCACCCAGTTTGAGGGAGCAGCGTTTTCAGAGATACAATAGCAATGCTGATACAGCCTCAACTTCATCAACACGCTTATCTTTTGCAAGTACAGGAAGCAGTGCTGGATACTATTCAGAAGAGGATCGGCCACTTTATCCAGTTCCTGCATACACATCCTACGGATCCACGAATCCGATAATCATTCCCTATTTCTATGGACCACTTGAGTAAATAATATAAATCTGATTCTGCGTAAGGCGTTCATTTGCGAGCCTATTTTGAACAGACAGAATTTACCTCAAATGCGCGCGAAATTCTAAATGCACTTAACCGTCGGAGGGCTAGGCGATGCATATTTTGTGCATCAATACTTTTTTCATCAAGCTTTTGCTTCAACTGAAAGTTATTAATCTTTTTCAACAGCAGGCTTCACCTACGCTGTCTTTAGTTTTTAGTCAAGAACATTTTGAATTACGCTTATGCACTTGTTCCAAGGGCTTGGCTGTCATTTTTGAAGCTTTCCGAAAAACCCTGGACTTTCGCAGGTTAGCGCACTTTAAATGCTCCTATATCTCCCTTTAAAATTTCATATCGGTTGGTTGAATCCTTCGAATGGTTGCATTATATCCCATTAAAATGCCTTAACATTATTTTCAGCATTGCAAGACGTCAGATATGGCCTTGTTGTTCAAGCTATTCGGAATTCCGGCTGCTGCTTTTGTGAGCCATCCGGAATTCTGGTTCAAAAGTTACTAAAATTAACAATTTTGCTTAGCTGACCTAAATCCACAAATAATGAAACCGAAAAAACTGTTAGTGGACCAGCAAATCTGGTTCCGGAAATTCGAATAGTTTAGTACGGCAAGTGTTAAGGCACCCCCATCTATAATTAAATTAATCTAGTTTTCTTCATGAACCAAAGATATTCATACGACTTGGCAAAAAGTTAAAACGCAAAGCTAAGATTGCTCTAAGACATAAAAAAAATGGAGGAAGAGAATAAAAAGAAACATGCTTTTTTTTTAAATGACGCACAACCGACGGCCACACACCTATACACCGCTTTCGTCGGTGAATAAACCAACCAAGACCAAAAAACAGAAAAAAAAGAATCACAATTTTTGCAATAAATTGCTTTCCATTGAATTGCTAATTACTCTTCTGATCTCTATCTTTAAACCCTTGCTCTGCCTCTGATGAAACATAAACCTTACCCAGGTGAAAAGTTGACAATTAACACCTGTTTTTGAGCATAGCTCATGGTGAAACCCCGTTGAGGATCATATAGTGGCAGGTTTCAGTTTCGTCTGAATGAAAAAATATTTTCAATGGTAAAAAAATTCCTTGAGAATTAGTTTTTCATATTTTTTATGAAGTGGTCATTGATTTGGCTTCTCTGACTCTTGAAAATAAATTCTGTACATTTCATCTTTTGAAGTGGGACATGGAGATGATTTTCTTATTGTAAGGAGTGGATAACAATAGAGCCCTTATCTCACCTCTTCCAGTCTTCTTCTCCTGTCAGATCAGCCAAGTTTAATGCAGAAGGATTGAAAGCTCAGCTGGATAGAACTTGAATCGCTTGAGAAAGTAGCATTGAGTAAGAAGAACCCTTGAAGACTGTCACTAGAATCTTTTTTCCTGAGCATAGAATCATTATTCCACTCCTTCCCATCACTCCGTCATTGGAATTCCCAAGTGAAGATGATTCGTCGATTAAATGAATTCTAGAGATTAGTTTATAAATTCAAAGAAGATGATGAAGACGGAGAGACTCTAATCCTCAAACTTAAGTGGAAGTACATCAGGTCCTTGAATCTTTTTACCAGGTAAATCCTTAAATCAGGAGAAGCTGAGAGTGGGGGTAGAAATGAAGTAAAAGCAATGGGAGCGATTCCAAGGAATTTCCCTGAAAGCGCAAAATTCCAAATAAAACTACTCATTTTTTGTTCCTGTGGTTAAAACCCAACACCTTTTCTTATACCTTTAATTAAGTTGGACAGTAGGATTTAGGAGATGAGGTCATAAAAGAACAAAAGAAAATCCTCTAATCAGCATCCCTTAAATAAAAGTCAGAGATTTTTCTTTTGAGAAAAATGCCTTTCTTTCCAGGCCCAGCATCTTTACCCCGTAAATTCCAATTGATGGTCGATTAGGAGAGAAAAAGGAAAGAAACCTAGAGGCATGAAAATAAGAAACGATGAAATTACCTTCCAAATCTTCACACCACAAAGTCTAGCTTATGATTTGAAGGGTCTGTTAGATCATTCCGAGCTAACGACCCTTTGTGTCCTTTTCATTAACTGATCTATACCACAGAAAGCTAAGCTCATTCCACGTTTTTCTTCTTTATAGCCCTCATCCTGCATTCTGAAGAGATTCTTCTTTTTTAGTATTTCCAAGTGTTATGGAAGATGATTATGAACTTTTGCAAAGGGCCCAGGTGTTTTGAAGTATTCAAAAAGTATTCCCTGAAAATTCTAAGCCTAGGGTTTATGGAACTCACATCTCAAGGGCCCCCCTCCATAATAAATTCATGAAAAAATGTCTAAAGGCGTAATAACAATAATGTTTATTTTATTTCCCTCACGTATACCACCCTTCCTAACCTTTGACATTTCCTCTCTTCTCTCGCCCTCCTGGCCCTCTGTCAAAATGTCACTCAAAAACTTTTGTAATTCTTAATTAAGCTGGAAACCTGGAGAATCCAAATTCCCTGGAGTGATTTGACTTTTCTTTAACTGAAATTCTTATCACGCGTCTGTCCCCCCTTAATCAATTTTGGCTCAGCAGGAACCCGTTTCTGTTTAATGACAACAAAATTAAAAGGAAATATTTTATTTTAATGAAAAGTACAAACATGATAATTTTCACATATTAATTTCCACGTCTTTGTAAAACATTTTCTGAGTGATTAGATGATTTTGGTTCAGGGGGGTAAGGGGGCGGGAGTCTAAGGAATTTTGAGAACACGGTGGATATGAAGTCTGAGGTTGGCGTGGGTGCTGTTTTACTGAGGGCGGGTGTATTGACTGGGTCAGCTGAGAGTGGTCCTTAAGCGACATTCTAAGAATCCCTGCTTCTCGTCGATTCGAGTTGCACTGCGCATGACGCCTACGGCTGGAACTGATATTCCTGTCTTTGGCTTTACGGATTTTGCAAAGGTGGCGGTCGTGTTGCCTCTGCCGCGCTTGACTCGTAAGCAACCATGTCCTCACATATTCCCTACTGGTGAATTCTTTTGACATGCCCCTATGACCACCCCCAGCGGAGGGTGGCATAAGGGTAGCTAATGTTGTCCACATCTGAGGTCGCGGACACGTTGCAGACGTGGCAGTGGAATGGAGGGAGGTTTGAACTGACTCGACTTCCTCATCAATCTCAAGTGGCCATGTGATCTCAGTTTCAGAAGGATAGTCTGTACTCTCTGAGGGTGGGGAAGGAGGATTGGGAATCACAGTAATGATTGATGGGACTGGGAGGACTGACTTTTCATTCTCATCTTGACAGTCTGTGAGGAGCGGGTCATGGTTCTGGAGACACTTGGCACAGAGTACTCTCAGTTTCTTATGGACTGATTGAGGAGGAGCTGAAATCCGATTTCTCATCCTCGGTTCCACCTTCCCCTGAGAATTCTCATCCTCACAAAAGAGAATTCCATACGGGCCTTCGAGCATGAGATTCTCGTATGGGTCAGACTGTCGCTTTTGAAAGAGGGAGGGTGGTGACTGGGGTCTTTTACAGGGACACCTGCTCCTTTTCTCCAAGTGTTTTGGAATGTTCATGATAACGCGGGAGGCTCTTTTAATTTCCACAGGGGTAGAAGTCCGGAGCTGGTGGAGCGAAGGAATTGAGGAATTCTCGGGGTTTTGATTGGAATCAATCCAGTTGGGGATTCTGGAGATGCTGTTGGTATTGTGATGGTAATGACCACTGGACCCCGATCCAGGGTAGCAGAAAACGAAGTGCGTTGTCCCGTCATTCTCTTTGCTTCCTCTCTCTGGGAGCGTGTTCGTATTCCGACTGTTCGTAAGAACCGTTGCTGTCGTTGCAGCAAGTGTCAGGTACCCAGACACCGCTCCTGTTTCCTATTGGGGAAACTGAATTCCTTCGACTACTGACCAGAGGCGATGGATTTTCTGGAAACTCCTCACCAGATGGGAAGCCTGTTCGAGTCTCAACCCTTCGACACTGAAAATCAAAGAAGCGGAATAAAGATTTGGAACGCAAATATTTAGCCTCCCTGTATATTTCTGACAGCAAAAATTTAAAAACCATTAAACAGCTTCAAAGATTTGCACAAATAAACGCATTTTCTTAAAGTCAGTCAAAGCTTTAAAAAAAAAATTTTTTTTGGAACTCAGAAATTTAGAATTTCGGAATTTTTGTACCGAAATCAGAATCCCGGAATTTCGGAATACTCCTAAATTTTTTAAATTGTACGCTTTCGAACCACCGGAAAAAACTTAGAAAGCTAAAATGTCGTCGAGATGCACTCAAATGCCCAAGGTCATCGTCGTTGTGCATTTTTCGTTGCGCAATTTGTTTTCCATAAAATTCTCCAAAAAGAATTTGACAAAATTTTTTTCAAAGATTCGATTGCTCATAAAATTAAAAATTTTCAACATGTTTAAAATATTTTATGAATGAATGAATGAATTGATTTATTTGACTTTGGTAAAAACCCTATCAAAATATTTTAAAATTTCAATATTTTAAAAACCGAGAACCAACCGAAATTTCAGTCTCCTCGCTCGAATAATTCTGGATTTCAAGTCAGCTATCAAAGCAACATGTGTTCCTTTCCTTTTCAAAATTTTTGAATGAGTGGAAAACATTTTAGATTAGTAGGCTGAAATCGGGCAGAGGTGAAGCTAAAGTCAATTTGTCAAAATTGAAGTCTGTAGATTGAGTAGAGAAAGAAAAAGAAAATTACCTTTGTTCCTTTTTCGGTGATGATGGTGCTATTGGTTCTTTTAATTCTTCCTTCACTCACCACACCTTGTTCATTGGGTCTAATGAGTGGTTTGATTTTCTGGTGTTGATCCTCCAATTTCACCTCAATGGCATCCCGTGATGATGATGAGTTCTCAGAGTTTACCCTACTCGTTAAAATATTTGTTGGCCTTAATGATGATGATGTTGCTGGAAGTAGTTCATCCCCTGATTTCCTTGAGGATGCTGCCGTGCTGTTCGTTACTGAGGGGGACCCTTCCTCCTCAACTTTTTTACACCTTCCTCCTATTCTCTCTCCAAATAACTTTCTCCAGTGAGGAAAGCTAGAGAGATTCAACATGAAAAATAAGAGGCTCCCGAGTACCACACACGATCCAACGGAAGTGACGAGTAGGGCTTCCTTCTCTGACGATTGGAAATAGTGGTAGCTAAGTGTAGCCAGATTTTCGGATAATGCGAAGCAGACAAGCAGTGACCACGTTGACACTTGTAACTCACCGCAGAGCGTTGAGCTGATGTCCCAGAAAAAAACGTAGGAAAGGATCACTGTTCTCTTGTAGCTGGTGTCTTCTTTCTTGGTTTCGTATTGACCTTCGTCGGAACTGGGGAAATTGTCTTGGGGAAATTCGCAGAATCGTAGCCATGTGAATGAAAGTAGGAGGTGGATGAGCACTATGAGGAGCATCCATATTTTGAACTGAACAACTAGGATAGCCACCACCACTAAGCGACAAATCACAAGAAACCCACGGCTCAAGAGATTTAGTTCAATTTTAAGAACACGGAACCACATTACACTATCATCACTTTCCTCACTTGGACAGCAAATTAAATTTTGACGAAATACTTGAGTTGTTCTCGACATTTTATGGAAGCTCTTAGGAGATGCTGGAGAAATGTAAGAGGCAATGCTGAGGGCTACGATGATGCTAACGGCTTCCAATCCAATCAGCCAGGGAATGGCGGAGGACCACGCCTATAAAAAGAAAAATAAAATTATCATCCGCAAGATTCTGTTAAAAAAATAGCGTCTTATTTTTCATTTTTCCCTTAAATCTTGGAGTTTTATACTGTTCACTTAAAGGAATACGTTTAAAGGACCCTGCCGCAATAACATTATGAAAGGTGCCCCAAGCAAGTTTAAAAGAGAAGTGTGTCCTTAACTCAGTTTTTAGTTCATAACAGATTGGTGAGGGTCATTTTTCCGAATTCGAATTGGTTTGACCTCGGGTCATTTAAGGTCAGCTCATTGACCTCACGAATCTGGACAAGTGATACGTCAATCGAAAGCTATTCATTCCCCTGATTCCAAAAATATACTAACCTTGACCGTTTTAGCTCTCTACATGGTCGCTAGGGGTCTCCAAACCGCATAGTGAGCCTTAAGTGACCTCTAGCGGTCATAGCGGTAGTAGGCTAAAAAAAAGGCTAAGAAGTGTAGTCTATTTTTGGAATCGGAGAGCGAAGGAAGCGAGCTGAAAACTGAGTTAAGGCTGCAAGGTTTCTTTTAAAGTTGTACTGGGCATCTTTCATAACGCTGTTGTGGCGTGGTCTTTCTTGTTTCTGTCAACAACAGTATACTCGGGATTCTTAGTAAAAAGTACAGAGAATTCTGAATTTTTGGTCTGACATCAGTATTTTACATACTACTGTAGTCTTGTAAAATATTTCTACATCTGTACGAAACAGGGCAAAGGTGCGAGATGTGAATTTAAAATGGAGGATTAAGCCAGAAGCTTTCCTCATTATTGCCAACAAACTAATAACCATAAACATTAAACAAAGTCTCACTGCAGGAAATCTTTGCACTTGTCACACAGCATCCTTTAATTTACCTTCGTCTGAGCAACTAGTAATTTTTATGTGTCGTTTCATAAGCTCCAGACTTATGTTTATTATACACAGGAATTTCCAAGTTCAAGAAAGTAATTAAGACAATGTATGCGGCTTTAGATAACTCTCAGACAGTGTGGATTTTTGCAGTTATGTTTGCCCCAACGCCCAACCATTATTGTTGCAAATCCAGACAGTTTTACTCGGGGTGTAAAACTCATCCTTTTTCCCATTTTACGGTAAAAACAAATTTTCAATCTTTTTTTGGCAATTAAAATGTTAGAATTGCATTCTTGTTTTCGCCTACTTCGAAGTTACGCGGTTTACAATGCAAACCTGGCGTCTGTTTCCTTACCTCCTGGTGGGTGATGAGCCAGGCAAGATGAATAGAAGTCAGCGGCAGTGATTGAATGTACGCTTGGAAAATCCTGAGGGCGACGAATTCCTTGAGATCGGCTGGGTCGTAGGCAAAAGCCAATTTCAAGTAGCGCCAGGGGAGACCTGAGAAAAATAACAACAAAGGATTAGGAAAGTAAAGAAGATTTAATTACCCGATGGCAGGATCAGGGTAACAATGTGTCCAGAATCTTTCTCCTCTAAAACTCCGGCACGTGCATACTGACTAAATACAATGCTTCATTAATAGGCTTTGACATGGATGATTCCCATTGTTGGATTTAAGGCATAAGGCCCAGCGCGTGCCTCCGAGGTGTCTTTCGCTAATGATGTTGATTTGCTGACCAATCAGTGGTTGGTTACCTCCCTCATTGGTTATAATAAGAGGTATTAATCTCAAGGATAACTATCTAACCCCTTTATCCTAAATCTTTCTTGAAATCAGATGCTACTAAAACCATCAAAACCTCATTATTTGCTCACTTCAGGTGAATCCCTGAGGTATTTTCTCTCTTTGCTCGCAACCCTTAATTTATTTAGTGTAATCGGGCCTCAATCAACCAAGGCAATGAGGAGAGGGTTGAATAGTAGTGTAGAAGGGATGAGATTTGAGGAATGTAAATATACCTCCTCCTATCATTTCACACACTAATCACGATAATCAGGTGTAAATTACAGGAATAATGCAACCAGAGTCTTCTAATGAGTTTCGCTGGCTCGATGTTAAAATCCACTCTACGAAAATTCCCTATGTGAAAATCATGCTAAGAAAACAATAAACAATCGCCTACCATTCGAGGCGAATGTCGCGCGTCGTATTTCTTCCAACCGCTCAAGCAAGCTCGAACGGTTCGAATCTAGAATCTGGCAATCCAATGCGAATTTTGAATGATTTGAATTCAAAAATTGAAGATCGAAAATGAATTTCTAATGATTTGAATTTCTATTACTTTTAAGAATCTTATAAAAGATCACGCTCCGCTTGCCGATTTCCAAGCATTCGCGGTCTTTTTACATTTTTGGAATTTCTAAGCATTCGAGTTTGGAATTTGAATACAAGTTTTTTTTAATGAAGAAAATCCCACTCTTTTGCTCGAATTCAAACAAGAATCCGAGAATCCATTATTTGAGGCAAATTCGAATCAAGTATACTTAAATTGCTCGATTTTATAGAAAATGAGAATCAAGCTTCTTTATTTTTGAATAGGAAATTGGACTGTAGAACTTTCCTCCTCAAAACCGGAGTTTGAGGTATACAGAAACGTCGTGGGCCTGGTCAGAAGGGAAAACTGTCAAGTGAGTTGATTATGACTAAATTAATGGTCACTAAATAATTTTGGGAACAATCCTAGTATAGTTACCCCTCGGATTTTTTGGTATTTAAAATAGATCGAATGACCCAAAATCCATACCATTCCGTCAACAATGACCCATCCTT
>JABASM010002662.1:0-10565 GCA_019776545.1 Brachystomella parvula | reverse complement strand
TTTTTTTAAAATTCTCAGGTGGGGAGATAGTGGAGAGGTTCTGACGCTTTGAGTTGTCAAAGGTTTTCCTTTTGCGTGTGACAGGTTCTCTTCTCAAGACCTGGCAGAGTCACCATGTCCTTTTTTTCTTCTTTAAGTGCTTAATATATTCAGGACACATGGAGAGACGGGTGAAGTCAGAGCGTCAACTTCGTTGACAGCTTCCTGTCTCCCGTTTGATTATGGCAAGAAAGCCTAGGACCCCGTGGGAAATGTCACTTTCTGCGAAAAGTCCATTATTTCCTCTCTTTTTTTTCTGCAAGGAAGGTGAATGTCCAAAAAGTTTGCTTTCTTATGCAACAGTTCTTCTGTAAAATTTATAGTGAGATTTTTATAGACTGGAAGAAGCGCCTGGATTTTTGAAGAAGAAAATAAAATTGAATATTCTTGATTTAATCTTCCCGCCGGACCGGGGTAGGGAAGTTAAGGCGAAGGGCCTCTTGAACAATGATCTTTTTTTTTCTGGATCTTAATTTGATTTGCATTATGATAAAGTTCTTTTTTCCACAAAAGGAAGGAGCAATTATTTCTAGGATGAAGTGTATCATGTCTCCCTTCATCTTGAAATATTGCGGAAGATTAGGAGATGTGTTGTGTTAGCGGGAGAATTTGAATTGATTTCCAAGTTCCTGGGCACTTCCCCAGCCTTATGTAAATCCAGGCGGAAAAGATCATGATGGCGGTTGGTTATAAATCAGAAGGGCCCCTATTATGAGCCCATGATAAGGGACAAGTAGTCCATGTGTCAGGATTTACATGGAAGTCTATGGAATATACTTGGACTTGATGTGGTCGTTCAAGAAAATTTTTATGCAAAAATATAAAGATGGACAGATTAGGAAAGGACTATGACTTTTTTTTTTAACTTTATTCGGACTTGGTTTTCTCCTCTCGCTTATTTTATTTTTATGGTGATCTCTCCCCCATTTCTTTTAACAAAAGGGCTGAGGGTGCTTTTTTCCTACTCTTATTTCTAGATCCATTGTCTTGGATTGGAAGTAAAAAAATTTCAGAAATTTATATGTATGAAGAGGAATATTTATTTTCTTTTTTGCAAAGGAGAGTAGTAGAGCACTGAGCCTTCATCTCTTTATCTCTTCTTTCTCTTTCTGGATAGGGGTCAGAAGAGGATATTTTTTTTACAGCTTGAAGGCTAAAGGGAGTAAGAATGGCTCAAATCATGGCAGATTCATGAATTTTAGCAGGAGAGAGAGCTTGAGATTCTTTCCTGCAGACTCATCATTCATAATACAAAGAGCCCCACTCCAGAGGTCAACATCTTCTCACACGCATATGCAAGAAAAGCTCTAACTACTTTCTGACTTACGATCTTGCTGTGGTGGTGGTGTCATCGTCGTAAACCGTCCTCAGTTTTACTACTCCTCAGCGAATCCTCCTCCATCATTTATGAGACTATGAATTAGAAATTATGAGAATTAAGATCAGGGGATCAGGGTTATGATCCATTGTTGTCTCACTAAAAATTTATTTTTGGCGTCTCAGCAGGAGGATCTGGAAATTCATCTTAAAAATATAAAAAAAAATATTTCTAGTAACTACGAGCTTGTTTACATTTCAGCACGAGCCGTGACTTTTCCCCGGTTACTTTTCCTCCGCCTTAACTTGTGTCACTGGTCATTAGAACACAGAGCGGAAGCTAGGCACTTAAAACTTAAACCTAAGAATGTTTTTCTTCTAAAAATAACTAAGCTACCGAGATGAGCATGAATTTTCGAGAAATCTCAGGGACGAGCTTATTTTTTCAAATTGAATTAAGCTGTTCAAGTGAAAGTACCCCTTTTTTCTCCTCAGCTTTTGATCTATCATGCCGTGCAGGTCAATCTAATGGAATTGATTTCTTGTAATGGAATTGTATAGGGAGGAGAAGGGGAGAGGAATGGAAATGAATTTATTTCTAAATCCATATTATTCTTAAGTGACATTTTTGTTATGGTTTCCCAGGATTCTCCAGCAGTCTCTTCCTATTTTGCTGGAGATAGGGAAGAAAAGGGGGGGACCTCCCTTTTGACTGACTCGGATCATAAGGATAAGTGAAAAGGTAAAAGATGAGGAAGGGTTGAGACTGGTGCAGAGTGAAAGAAAATGAAGAGAGGGTTTCGTCATTTTCAGACGGGACGATAGTGCTTCTCCTTCTGAAAAAAAAAAGAAGATCTGCTGGGGCTGGATCTTTCTTCCCCCTTTCTCTCCTATCCATCCTTTTGATCCTCTTCTTCTGTCTTTTCAAATTATTAGAAGAAAAGTCAAAAGGAAAAGTTTACTCCTCAGCAGTCTTATTATACTTTTTCTCTCTCCCTTTTTCCTCTCTCCTCCGTGATGATGATGAAGTAAATGGAAAGGAATATAGTAAGTAAAAGTGAAGATTTGGAAATTAAATTTTTGGAGGCGTAATTAAATAAAATTCTCTTGGAGAAGTTTACTCACTCACAGATTTCTTTTTTTATTTTGTCTTTTGAACTTTTTAATCTTCCTTTCCTTCCTCAGCTCCGTTCCTCTTCTTTTTGGATGAGGGAGGAAGTCAAAGGGGTAGAGTGGTAGAGGATGAGAGGCGGGTTGGCCATATCCGTTTTCACGGTGTCTCACCTTTATCGTCCTCAATTTTAACAAGATGACTGGAGAGAGAGGAGGCTAGCTCACAGGCTAAAGGTAAAAAATTACTTTAGTTGACTTGATCCTCTCTCCCATCCACTTAATCTCTCTCTAAAATCTTCTTCCCCTGACATTCGAACCTCAGAAACTTAAGTTTAAAATGAAAAACTTTACTTTTTTTTTTGATATAGGTATATAACCAAAGAAAAAACCCACCATTCTTTTTTGAAATTGAACCCTTTTATTTGATTCTCTCTCCCTCTTAACCAGCATATTTTCACTGTCAACAGTTAGCTCGAATTTCATAGACTCGGGAGAAAATATTAGGAAATATTACCGATGGGGGCGGGTAAGCTGCGGTGGTGGGCTTGAAATAGAAAATTTTAAATCGCTCAAACGAAAAAATTATCTGCGTCTTCACACCTCCTTCTCTGGAAAAATAAAAAAAGAAGAACTTAAAAAATTCATTTGTTTACTATTCGTTATAGTTTGAAAATTACATGGTGTAAAGTTGTAAGCTGTGAAATTGAGGGCGTTCTCTAAGTCCAAGAGGAAGAATCATTTAACCCAGGTGGGGAGAAAGATAAAAATGATGAAGGAAGATAAAGAATTTAAAAGAGATTTAATGCCAAAACTCATGAATCCATGACCTCGTCATTTAGTCAGCAAAAAGGAATTTGAAATTCCTGTACTTTTAGGAATTATGAGTATATAGTGGACGAGTATTATTATTCATCAGTGAATAAATTTCCTCATTACTCCTATTAGGGATTGGGGAGATTTTGAATGTGGCGAGGCCTGTCCTACCGGTAAACCCTCTTGATCTCATTGTTGTGAGGTGTTAGAGGGGGTTAAATCCTAAGGGTTATACTTAATTCTAATGAATCTTTATCTGAAAATCGTGAGGAAACAGGATTCTTCTTTTTTTTCTGCAAACTTGTATCACACTATTTTATTTTTCTACAAACTTTTGAAAGATTATTATTAAATTTGAATGAAAAAAAAAATAATCCCAAGCCTTTCCCTACTTATATAAAAGCGGGTAATGAATTTACATGGATTTGACAGTGAGAAGAATGAGGGGGTGGGGAGAGAGGATTTTCTTTCTGTAGATGGTAATTCAATTGTCGGCTTAGTCCCCTTTGGGAAATTTCTGTTTGAGATTTTCAGGAAGTACACTGCAGTATATATACAAGGAAAAGGCGACGACACAAAGCGGATTTAGAAAGGTTCTGATTGGATCTCTCAAAATTTGGATTCTTTGCTTGACTACGTCCTCTGAGCTTTAGAGAATTATCCTTAAAGTATACTTCCAGCATTGGGGGGAACCCTATCTTTCTCCACCATGTTTCCATGGACTTCACCTCCAGATATTTTAAATTAATTCAGATCTAGGTTAGGGTTTTTTTGGATTTTGCACACATTTGCCAAAATTTACCCAAGGGGATGGGATTCCCTTGGCTGTAAAAATCGGGAATCCTCGGCTTCAGTCGGAAACGCGGCTTCAGTCGGATTAGAGCCAGGAAGCAAGCTATGACTAACATCACGGCTTTCATTTTACAAATTTTTGAAGCGCTTTGTCATTGCCCTTTGTAAAAAACAGGTTTTGTAGTAAAATCACACTATGAGTAAGAAAATGCTAAGATCTTATCTTTTCCTAAGTGGATTATAGAACTAGGCGGATGAGTAAGGTAGGAAATTCTTAGAAAAAATAAAAAGTTTTTAAAAACGTTATTAAAATTCCATTAGAGTGAATATCCATGGAAAAGGATTGTTTCTGGAAGACACGAAATTCGCATTATGAAAAGCTGAGAAGATCAGCTGCCAGCTCATCCCTTATTTTCCCTTTGAGTTTAAGTAAATGATTCCAGGTACTATGTAATAATGAGTAATGAATTGGTCTAGATATGCAGGTAGATTAATTACATGAAAACTGAGACCCACCTTTGAGGATGAATCAAGTAAAGTAAAAAAATGAGAATAATGAGAAACAATGGAGAGTGACGTCACTCCTGCTCTCATCATCTCCTTCCTCAGTCCGTAGGATCAAAACGTCGTGAGGAAACCATTATTCTTGGATGCATCATAATGTCTTCTGATTTTTCACTGTCCACGCCTAGACCTAGACCTTCTATGCCTCAGTTGACAATTCCTCCCTACTTAATGCTAACAGCTCGGCGGCTCCGAAAAGACGACAACGGAAGAGGATGTGATCATGAGGTTATTGATGCTCAGTGATGCGAGTATTGTGATGGTGATCAGAGAGTACGAAATCTCGGATTTCTAACTTTTTGACTGGAAAGTACTTTGATGACTCAGTAAGATTAATGCCTATTTTCAAGTTCCATGCATATTCCATTTAGGCTTTTTTTTCTCGGGGATGAGGGTTATAAGCAATTTTCTCGGACTACTAATTTCCTAATTTTCACCATGTGGAGGGAAAATTATTTTCTTTTTCCCCCCATTTATTGGATAATTTCACGTTATTTCTTGTCAGAGATCAATTAGACTGAGTTTCACAGAGAAATTATTGCTGTTTTGGCAGGTTGAAGGCAAAGGTGGGGAGAGGGGAGACAAAAGCTGGAGCTTACAACATATTGTCACAATTTTGATCCAAATTGATCCCATATGACCATCGTTGTTACAAGCCTCCCATTTTCATTTCCTCATTTTCGAAGGGGTGGGTTTAGGGAAAGCTAGCAATTAATTCTAGCTAATGTTCTAATTATACCAGATTTCAAAAAAAAAAAAATAGGAATGTTTTGAGGGCAGGCTTGGGCTGGATACTTTCTCCTCGCCCTGCACCCACCGTAGGGGGGGGGGGGGGGGGGGGGGGTGGGGGGGGGGGGGGGTGAGTGATAGGGGAGAGAAGGAAGAATGTCATATTGACTTCAGATGACAAAGGAGAAGAGATAAAAGCATCCCCACTATTATGATGACGAAGGGAATGTTTTGATATTGATCAGTAAGTCGAATTCACTCAGCTTTCCCCTGCTCTGCCTCCGAGTACCCTCTGAGGTGAAAGTGAGGGGAGAGAAAGTTTTTTTTTTATTCTTCCATATCCACACCGTAGCTAATGCTTCCAAAGGGAGAGAATAAAAAAAAAATCTTGTTTTTATTAGAACTTTCCTGATTTATTATTATTCTATTATTATTTAACCGCTCGTGGTTGGTACTACTATAACTTTATTTCCGTCTCCTTGTATTTTAGTATTCCACATGTCAAGTGGCAGAGGAAGCGGGGGGGGGGGGAGGTTGGGTAGGAAGTTAGTGTTGTTAGTGATGCTCTGGAAGTCAAGTTGACAAAAACTTTGAGATTGGGCTGAGGTGAAACCACAGTGGGAGTAAACAGGAGAAAGTGAAACTTTAACTTTTAACTTTTACTGGAGAGTCGAGGAGTCAAAGAAGGAAAGATGTTTCTCGACGTCTTCTTATTCTAACCCTCAAATATATATTTCCTAATGGAAAAGTTTGTGAGAAGTGATGCATGGAAAATCTACTCGCTTTCACCTCGGGATGGAAGAATATGGTGGCGGGAGAGGATAATATCCGTTGCGGCTGGTTGAAGAGAAAGCCATCGAATCCTCTACAATAATTTACTCATGCTTTCCCTATATCCCATAGCCCTCTCTGCTTTTTATCTTCCTAAAAGCTTCTTCTTTTCCCTGCCAAAGGAATTCAAGGAGAAGAAGGGAATAAGCTTCTCTGGTAAGAAAAAAGAAGGAAAACACCTAGAAAAGTAGAGGCAGAGGCAGGAGGAGTTCAGTGGTTCAACCTGAAAATTCAGTTTTTTTTTTTCTCCAAACCTTAAGAGAGCCAGGGTTCATTCATTTTTAACGAGGAGAGTTTCTGAGGATAATATGGAAAACGTCAATTAACCTCTCAGAGGAATAAATACTGAGAATCCAGATATACTGTTACGGGGGAAGAGGTTTAGGGGAAGGTGTGCGTAGACAATTAACTACATGGGATTAATTGCTACACCCTCAGAAAATTATATGGGACAGTCTCAGGCTAGGAAAATTTGAGAGGAAAACTTGATTCCCAGAATGAGGACGGAAAAGATTGATGTTGGAATGATAGTTAGGATGCTGGGAGACGTGTAACTTTAGTCTACTATGCAAACACTCAGAGAATTCCCTCCAGGCAGGTGAAGAAGAAATGATACTCAAACTAATGGGAACACGGAACGACTTAGTAAACTTATTTTGAATCCAGGTTGCAGAGCTACTTTTTTTATTTTCATATTTGTGTCAAGAAGAAATACTCATGAGTCCCACTTCAATTTATTCTATTTTCAAGTGCATTTCGATAGTATAATTAAATAAGAAAAGGATTTTTTTTTTGTTTTCGTGAATGGAGAATAGAAAAAATTTGTAGTGGTTTCATTTTAACCCACTTGATGAATTGAGGGCAGAGAGGTCCTTCTGAAAATTGCCTTTTCATTAAGTCAGGCTCAGAGACGGTAATTAGAAGACTTGGTAGATTGGTCTTGGAGGAGGAGGGGATGGGAGATCTTCTCTTATGCAATTTCATTATTAGGAATGGCAATTTTCTGCCGTACATCTCCACCATCATCAGCTCCTACTACTAGATGTATTCAATCTTTTGATCATATTCTTGAGCAGGCAGCAGAGATCAGAAGTGGATTTTCATTTGAAGAATCCTTAATGCATTTCCCCCTTAACTTCCCCCTTGGAGGATGGAAAAAGTTTGACGTTCCGTTGGATTGAGCAGGAGAGAATAATGACTCAAGTGCTTTTGGTAAAGGAGGAGTAGGAAGAAGGTAATAATCAAAAAAGAAAGAAAAAAAAACTTAATACCTAAGAGCATAGAATTCAAAAAAACTGGTTCTTCGGGTTCTTTTTCTTCTTTTTTACTTTTCTAGTCCGAAAGGTGAGCGTCCCCTCGATCATCATCCCAAAATTCAAAAGTGTAATCAGGCAGAAGGATCAGATCATAAACTTCCGTCACTAGGAGTCTTGACTCTTTATTTCCTAGTAGTAACTCTCCAGTCATTTTACTCCAGCCATTCGGACTCAAGAAAGAGAGATTCCTCATCAAATCACTCAAACTTTTTATTACAGAAAAGCTTATGCTTCAATTGTCTTATTCAAATCAAATCTTTTCTCTTCTCTAACCCTCTGCCTTATCAAATCCAGGGACATCTCTATAAATCCCAGAGAGAGAAAAAAAAAAGAAAGTCTGAATTATTTAGACAGTGTTTTTCCTCAGATTGAGTTTAGGGGAGACAGGGCCCTAAGTCAGTTTTGGACGGCTTCCATCTTACTTTTATCAGAAATGAAAGGGACGCAGGAAAGAACTTGGCAGTGGAAGCTAAGGTTCTGGGCTAAATGAGAAGAAAACAAATATTGCAGTGGCGTTTGGTCGTATCAAAGGATTTAACTGATGTAAACAAGAAATTCCGAGCCAAAACCCTGTTTATGCTCTTATTTTGATTAAATTTCAAAAATGTAAATTCCCTGATTTACACGAGGGTCAAATTTTCTAAAAGGTATCAGTGTAAATGGAGCTTAAGCTTCCGCAGTATACCCTAAGGGGGTTGCCAGCACCATGCACTTCTCCACATCTTCGGCTTTTCTTCATTCAAGAAAAAGCCTCAGAAATAATCAGAGGCTTTCACTTCAATTTTCACTTGTATCCAAGAAACTCAACTATTCATTTTTAAACTTCCTCAAAAAAAAGTCGATAGAAAAAATAATAGAGTTGGAAAAGAACTTTTTTTTTCTCTAACATAACTTTCTCAAAAACTTGTTCACAGGAAGGATTTATGAAGGAGACCGAGAATCTAAAAAGCTTTGCTAACTAAATTAAAATTAAAGGAGAGAGGCGTGGGCGGTTCCGTTCTAAGTTCCTTTGGCAGTGATTTAGCAAATGGATTTGTGGTTTTTATGTATAATAAGATTTGAAAATCTTGAGTTGGTAAATTCTCTCTTGCCCTCAGAGCCCTCCCCCCCCCCTCCTCCCTCAACCCCATCATTTGAATGACTCACTTAAAACATTTTAATGAGTTGGAAAATTTGTATTTGATCAGACTAATTGAGTTGACACGCTGCCATCTCGTCCTTCTCTCCAAATTTCCTAAAAGACTAAAAGAGCAGGGGGAGGGGGTCTTAAAGGATTTCTTATTAAAAAGGAGACTTGGGCAGGAAGTGATTCTAGTCTCGTCTCTCTTCTTTCTCTCCCTCCGGATTCAGATTTCTCCTATTAATTTGGATTTTAGTAAAGGAGAAAGTGTGTGTGAAACAGTGGAGAAAGTTGGGAGAATGGAAAGGAGGGCATCCCCATTATATCCACTGCAGCGCCTAGCCCATTTACGAAGGGGTATGCTCTGCTAGTGGTGCCTTTAGCCTCATGACGCTTAGTGGGACTGCGACACGGGATTTTAAAATTCAGGCTGAGTAAAAGCAACAGCAGGGGAGAAAAAGGATGGAATCCGTGATTCTGTTCCTAACGTTTCACTCCCCGACCCTCTTTCTCTGCCTGGCTGAAATACTTGATTCCTTAATTTGAGTATTTAAGTTCAGATTACGATGCTCCATGTTTTTCTATTTGCTATTCTTCGGATTTTACAAACCAAAAGATGAAGAATCTTCATCATCCCCTATTCCCCAAACCCCCTTCTCCCGTCCCCCTTTCCCTTCATCCTTTCAATAATAATCTCTACTGACGCGTGACAAAATATTGTTTAGAGATCTCGTTTCGACATCCTTTAATCTCTCCCCATCTTCTCCTCCCTCCTCAAGTCTGGAGGCTGTTTCAAATATTTTCGCATGGTCTCTCTTCAGAATTCTAATTACAGCTCTTCACAAGTGAAAGTTTTACATAATAATACAACATATTGAGAAACGGAGTTTTCAGAAGAGGCTTTTGATTAATTTTCATTTTTACTCACAGCTTTTTTTTGCTCGCTCTCACTTCTCGTGCGTAGCGATTAAGTATTCAATGGGATGCTTTTCAGATGAAAAAAAGTCTTGATTTTACACTAATCTTTCGTATTTTAGTCAATGTATCTGAATGGAATTTATTTAATATTCATGTAAAATTTAGAAATTTTACTTTTAGAATCCCTTGTCTCATGTCTATGAAAAAATAAATTTTTGGAGGCTGATTTTGCTTCTGGTTTCAAATTTCTAGCTTTCCTGTTTCTGGATGGGGAAATTTCTCTTAAATTTTTCAGTTTTGTCATTTTCTCGACTCGTTAGCCACAGTCAGAATGAAAACCTGAGCCTGGATTTCTTAATTTTTTCTTTGAAACTCCCCATTGTAGTTTTTTTTTTAATTTCCATAACCGGATTCAATGGTAAAGTAAAAAAGGGAAAAATTAAGAATTCAGCTACATCCGCTATCTTTTGTTTTTTGAGTCGTTAATTTTCAATGAGCCGTTAGTCTATTTCTTATCTCGTATTGATTTTAAACAAAGGAAGTCAAGAGCTATGAGATGCTTGTCAACATGTCAGCTTAAATAAACAATGAGCCAAGTGATCAGGTGAAGGAGGTGATACTTCCGTCGCTTTTCCAAGCATATTAACACCCTGGTGCTGAAATTAAGCTACGGCAAATCGATACAAGAAAATTGAGAACCTATCCTTCACTATAGAATTTCTTAAGAGGGAACGGTATGGGGTCATTAGCAATTTTTCAGTAGAAAAATCTTAAACTCGACTAAAAAATGACAAATGATCCCACACCATTCCCTCTTTAAGGAAAAATTTCAAAAGCAAAAATCTACATCGGAGACCTATGAATAAAAAGCTACGTTGACACGTGTAACCCTCAAGCTGGTTTTTATCAAATTCGAAATTAGCCTTGGCTTCTAATTTGCCTGAAAAACTAGGTAGGGCAGGGTCGCATGCTGCTGCTGCTAATGGTAGTCCAGTATGTCTGCTACTACCATT
>JABASM010002661.1:0-10566 GCA_019776545.1 Brachystomella parvula | reverse complement strand
TAAACCACCGACGAAGGTAGGTATTGGTGTTTGGTTTTTACTTGCTCACAATGCGTCTGCTTACCTAAGCGTCGGAAAATTTTTCGACTTTTGCTTCTGATCGTTTTCTGACATATTTGTTGCAGTGAAATCATAAAGGGAAATATCTGTCAAAATAACGAAATTTGAGTTATGAGTTACTGCCTTGTACTCCAGAATCTCAGCTTTCTAATGGCACTTCTTTTGTAATTTAAAGAAAATGTCATCGGGACTTATGCGCTTTTGAAGTTGGAAGTCCCTCTCGGCAACAGGGGGGGGGGGGGGACCAAATTCACGCGCGTTTTTCTCAAAATGAATTTTCTTATAGATTTTTCCCTTTATGACTTCACTCGTACGTTTATGAATTCAAACTTTTATTAATTTCGAACGGTATTTGAATTTTATGAATATATTTGAATATTCGAATATGAGTTAGGGTTGGTGTGGGTAAGTGTGGACGGTTCGATTTTCAAGCATTAGACACATGTTTTAAAATAACTAAAATTCGAGCAATACGGAAGCAGCGGTCGAGTACAAATTGCTCGAATTTTTAATTATTTTAAAACATGTGTTTAATGTTTAAAAATCGAACCGTCCACACTTACCCGCACCTACCCTATAACTAATTCGTCCATAATTTCTGTAGCTCGCAGGAATAGTAATTGTATAATCATGCAATTAAAATGTGTTTCTGTTAAAAAGGCGAAAATTGAAATAACTTTTTTGGGAAGGCTGAACAGACACCTCAGGCAAGAACACCCTCATTCGTCGGTGGAAAAAATGCTCACGCATACTTTTAGCATTGAGTTTCCTTACTGTTGTGACAAGCTGTCTATTTAACACGAAATAATTAGCGGCATTAATTACTGGTGGGTTTGTGGTAATTTTGATCGCAAATATCTGAACTTGCTGTCGAGCCACTAGGTCAAGCTCAAACTTTCTCGCCAGGTAGAATTTGTGGAGCTCTTCAGAGACTAAAAAAGCTGACTGTGTAAGTTGACTTCCTACCGTCCCAAGGTCGTACAGATATTTTGCGTAGGCTGAAAGAGGAACGGCAAACGTAACAATTGTCGCAGGATCAAACTCAAACTTCCCCGCAAAATTAGCAAGCATAAAACTGTAGCAGAGAATGTTGATTAAAATGTTCAAGTTTTCAACAACGAGACATTTACGAAAATAGTGGTTAAAATCCTTGACCTGCTCATCCACCCTTATGTGAAAATTGTAGCATTCCTCCATGTCGATTCTTCTGCGTTTAGACTTTCCACTCTCTTCACTGCTTTTACCAAATTCGCTCATGTAGGCGATTTCTTCTTGAATTTCGCGGAAAAAGGCTGTATAAACCTTTGGAAAGAATGTGAGCCAAATTCCATGGGCCGGGTGCAGGCTGATGACATTTACGAAAATAGTGGTTAAAATCCTTGACCTGCTCATCCACCCTTATGTGAAAATTGTAGCATTCCTCCATGTCGATTCTTCTGCGTTTAGACTTCCCACTCTCTTCACTGCTTGTACCAAATTCGCTCATGTAAGCGATTTCTTCTTGAATTTCGCGGAAAAAAGCTGTATAAACTTTTGGAAAGAATGTGAGCCAAATTCCATGGGCCGGGTGCAGGCTGACGGTGGCAGCCACGAATGTACAAGGCAGAAACATGTAAGCCGGGACTCCCTTTATTGCATCTTCCCACTTTGTGTTCAACCCAGCGACATTCAGGGCGAGAGACATCGCAAAATGAAAGCCCACCAGGACTAAATAACCCAAAAATATTTTCCGATCTGAAGAGCGAATTTTCTCAAGCTTTTCGTCCAGATTTGGGAAAGCTGAAAATAATTCCAGGAGCTCTAAGTTTTTCTTCCAGAATTTCAAGGTTCCTTTCCTTGAAAGCATAGCTTGTGTCCGAAGGACAAAGGAAAAAATAACACTGACCATTCCCGTGTAGGTAATCACTTGGTACTCAGTGTTACTATAAAGAGAACGAGACTTTTGTTGCACCATGTAAATGGCGTAGCCCGCCAAAGGCCAGTTAATGACGTGGAGGATGTTCAGCAAGCACTGGAAAGTGAACGGCCAGGTGGCGCAACGGAGGGTGAATTTACCCTTGACACAACTTAGGGGAAGATAACCGTTAACTTGTGCTCCCCTAATTGCAAATCTTCCCGCTGACAATAATTTGACTTCTGCAGATGGTTTTGGGTTAAGCGTCGTTTTTGACTCCATTCTGCTGAATTACGGAACAAACACTTGCAGCTGGCTGAAAGAGGGTGAAAGCAATACTAATCATCCTAAGACTTTCTGCTAAAAGTGATTAGCTGGCTCACTTATTCATTAGTACGTTCCTAAAGCCCTTCCCGATATGCAAATACACGTAGGAGGAGATTAAATGGATCCAAACATTCTAATGATTTTTTCTCCTTTGACAGAACCCACCAGCGAAGACAGCATATGTTTTTATGTACGAGTTGTACAGCATTCGACAGTCCAAAACTCGAACTCACCTGCACGGATACGCTGATGATTCACATGGCTTGCGCTCGGAGCCGCTTTTGATCTGGAAAAAGTGCTGTGTCGTTAACGTTAAGTCGCCCGCCACTGTTTCGTGAAGCTGCCGTTGCAAAACTCTGCATTGTCACCGGCTCTTCACCGAGCCTACTACGCGTATTTTAATTTTAAGCGCTATAAGAAAGTAGGAAAACTTTAAGCACTGAAATGGGGACTCCGAGACCACTGCGGTAAAAACAAAAGGAGGAGTTAAGGAAAAGGCAAAAATTACATAAAAGTCTATTAAATTTCTCTAATTTTTCTTAACCTGGATTCGAATTCAACGAATCCAGATGGAAAAATTTAAAGTTCAACGAAAATCCAAACATCAAAGAAAATGCGAAGCTTTCAAAATTAAGATATTAATAAACTCAGAAATTCAAAAATATCAATAAATTTGGAGAGTTCAAAATTTAATTTTTACTAATTTTTGAAGAAGTTCTAAAGGCTGGGCTGGCGTCTTCGTCGTTGAACGACTTGCAGTTATTCATAGAACACGTCCAAAGCCCTCGTATGCATTTACACAGATTGCAATCGCGTGTTTTGACATCCCCTTCTTTCTGACACGCTTCTGGAATAACAGATAAAAGGCTTTAGATAGTATTCAATTTGCTTCAATGCAATTATGCATGGGGCTCACCGTATATTTCATTTGGTTTTTTAGGTGGTGGAGGCGGCCCACATGTGAAATTCGAGCAGGACCAAGAATTCAAGTGACAAATGCATCGGTTGCATTCCATTGCCCTGGTCGAACCTTCCGCACAGTCCTCTGAAAAATGGTAAAAAGCTTAAGAGGGACTTGTACCAGATGGATTTCCCAAAAAGGCCAGTTAAAGCGAAAAAAAAGTATCGAATGGGCGCTTTCAGGGTACTTTTCAAAAAGTCTGTTAAGAACATTAAGATTAAAAATGAAGACGTGATCTTCTCTTGCGGAAAAAGCACAGAGCGTAAGTCCCTCTTATCCAGATTTTTGCTTTTAGCTGCAATGCTCAAAAGCCACTTTCTGATAATATGACCCTAATTGAACCTGTTTTATGTACCTTTTGCTTTTTTTTCATGTTTATCGACCATCTGGAGCACGAAAATTTAGATTTAATAAATTTCGGCCTTACTCAACTAATACTTGTCCCTCTTTAGCATGGGAGTTTTAAAAGCAGTTGAGTTTTCTCTTACCATCAAAATCCTTATTTTCTGTTAACGTCTCAACTTGACTGTACAGGCTCACACCGTCGGTGTAGCTTGCTTTTTCCCTAAAAGTCAGAGCGATGCATGCCCTCTTTGTACATGCCCATTTTCCCGTAGCACAGACACACTGGTTGCAGTCAATTGATTTAGTCATTCCACTGGTACAAGCAGCAAGGGATATAGGGCTCTTCTTATGAGTTCCCCATTTACTCTTTTGATTGGCTGTTGTGGGTGAGATGACCTCTGATTGGTTCTTGGGTGAAGGTGGGCTTCCAGGACACTTCTTCTTTGAACAGAAAAACGCACCATCGACACAGACGCATGCGTTATTACACTTCAGCTTCTTTGTCTCACCCTCACTGCATGTTTCCTCAGAATCTAAAATAGAAACTTTGGGAAAATTCTAAGAAAATTGAAATATTTTTTCTCAAAGTACCTTCGTAGTTGTCGTCACCATCCTCTTCTTCAACCTTTGTAAATAATTTCGTGACGGAGTGGTTGGGTTTTCTCTGTAGGTAAATCAGTCGTGATTTCTGGTTCAGGGATTTCTGGATTTTGGCTCGTGATTGGCTCCTGCGGTTCCACTTCTTTTTTATTTGTAGTAGGAGGGGGTGGTGGCTCTGTCGTTGTAGTGGTGGTCGTGGCTGGAGTTGTTTGAATTTGAAGCTCAGGTGACGTGGCCTTTGTTTTCAGCCCATCCGCACTCCCCACCGGAATAATTTCATCGACAGGTACCCCGTAGTCATCGAATAAATAATCTAAAATAAAAATACTGTTTAACGTGGGAATTCACAAAAAAAAAACGAAAAAAAAATCAAGCCTGAAAGAATGGAGATTTTCACCTCGGGATTGGGTTGGCTCTGATAAATCAATGCGAAACTTTTCTGGATTTCGGATTTCAGTTTCCGAAGAATCGGCTTCAATGGATCCAAATCGGGTTCCTCTACCTTCTGAACGATAAAACTGAAGGAGCCTTCTGAATGAGGATGAATCTGCTCCATTTTTACTTCCAATATGACGGCCTTAAATCACAAAAAATTGTAGTCCACAGGATAGCAATTAAATAAATTTATTTTTCTTACCCTTGACAGTAATAGTCAAAATGATAATCAGAATTATGAGCTTCATTCTTACTAAAGTTTTGAAAGGATTTTTTGAAGAGCGTACTCAATGAAATTTTGAAGAGAATAATGAACCCAAATCCTCAATTCCCTCTAACTCGTTTGTCAACTTTTGATTACATCTTAAGTTAAGATGAGCCCCGAAAAAAACTAGTTTTACAAATTGCCTTATCCCATAATTTATTTACGTAAAACTTAAAATTAACGTGTGCCGTGTAAAAATATTGAGTTCTTGGTACTCTTATTGCTCTTCTGGATCAAAGACCTTCAAATAAAACATTCGAATTAAATTTGTCAGATATTTTTAAAAATATGATTTTTATTTTCTTACGGGGTTAGTGTAATTTACTCCGCTTCTCTGTCGCTGATAAGGAATTCCTTCGCTTATGCTCCTCCCGCCTTCTCCACCATCTCGAAGAGACTTTCGACGCTCCGCAGCGACAGTAGAACGGCGGTGTTCAAGCACAACGCTTCTCCTATGAGCCAGTTGCTGGAATGTGACGCGGGATTCTCTTCGTCCTTTCAAAAACTTGTCTTGCTTTTCAACAGCTTAAAAAAAAAGAAGGGTTAAAAAATTGATAAACTGGAGTTCTGCGGAACTCGGTAATTTAATTACATTGTGAGACTTCCTTGAGTGCCACATTCACATTCTTCTCAATGTTCGTGGGTCTCCTGTCAATTTTCTGGGTATTTTCGATGGCCTGAATTGTTTTTCGTCTCCCCACGTCACCAGCCATGGTGGCACGACTCTTCCGACCATTTTTAAGTTCACCTAAATTTTAAACCGAAAATTGAGGCTCACAATAACCCGTGCAAACACGGGTGTAAGTAATAGCGCGAGCGTACCGTGCACATTTGTACCTTGTGTATATGGGGGTGAACCGGGATGTATATGAGAGTGTACCGGGTGTATATGGGGGTGTACTGGGTGTATATGGGGGTGTACCGGAAGTATATGAGGGTGTACTGGGTGTATCCAGACATACACATATACACACATGCACATATACACATATGCACCATATACACCATAAACACATATGGGCCAAAAATAGAAAATTTTTAAAACTTCACCGATCGCTATGAAACTTTATAGTTGAGAACTGACCCTTAAGTACTCTCATACCGAAAATCAAGTCAATCCGGTCAACCGTTGCTGAGATTTTGAGGTGAAGACGGACAGACGGCCGGACAGACGGACGGACAGACTAACACCAGGAAACGCATGAATAGCTCGTGCTATTAATAATTTTTGCTGCAAAACAAAAAGGTTTGATTCCCTTGCCTTGCTTATTTTTGAACTTTTGGAGATCTTTGACTATAAGGTGGGTTTCCTTTTCAAGCGCCGCTTCCTGGGCGACTGTGTCAACTGTCCTCGTACACCACTCAATAACAGTGGAAGCGAGGATATGGCAGAACGTTCCAAATCTGTGGAAGAGCATAGCCATAAACTGTATGAACAGTATCACAGCAAAAACAGCAACAAAAACTACTCCAATTGGTTCTAATTGAAGTGAATTTGTCTGGATGTTAATCTGCAAAGCAAAATAAAAATTTTAAAACATTTTGTAAAAAACTTTTTTTTTGCTAGAATTACGTTCGTAGCCCCAGATCCAGAATAAGTCATGTTATACGTCTTCCCCAACGGCCATTCAACGAAAATAGTTTCTTTTTCATTCTGCAGAAGAAAAATTGCAACGACGAAAACAGCGTTGACCATAAAAAAGAAGAAAACCACTTTGTTCCGGAGCTCAATCAAACCTTCGGCATTTTTTTTCTGAAACCATACGAAAATTCATTCATCGTTGAAAGTTAAAATTTTTAATTGTGAGAAATTACTTCTGTTTCTGCATTTTTGTCAAGTGGGAGAAGGTACTGGTCAATCATATCTCTCCAGAACTTCATTTCTGGTCCGGCGAGGAAGTCAACTTCCCCTTCCTTCAAGTCAGGGTCATCGATCCATGCAGGGTTCACCAGATCGTCACGCTCGTCTTGCTCAAGTGGTTTCGCTACATAAAAAAAAGTAGATTCAAAACTTTCAGAGATTAAAATTTCAGACCGTGGACTCACTGATAACGACTACTTGGAGTTCCTCATACTGTGTGCCGGCATCCATGGTTTCAACCAAGGCCCGTGGGCTGTCAAGCGTTTTTTTAATGTCCGTTAAACTGGCTGCAATTGAGGTGAGCTGGAATTTCTCATCCACTGGTTTCGTACAGCACATCAGTTTGAAAAGCCCCGCGAAGGAGATTTCAAAGGATCCTTCCTTCTTGTCATTGTCTTTCGACATAAAGTATCCCCAGATACCAAGGGATTTTTTACTCTCCTCCTCTGCCTTCTTGGCTGCTGCTGCCGCTGCAGCCTATTTTATCAAAAAACAATTTTGAGAAAAATATTAAAATAAAAAAATAATGATCACTCTCCTATAAAAAGCAGCAGTTCTGCGATGAGTCTTGAAGCCATGGCCATATGTGGGCACGACCGTATATGGGCATTACAGAATTTGGACAAATGCGGCTGAATTTCAAAACTGCTTCAAAACTTCAAATTTTTTTACGTTTAAAATTTCAAGATATTTTCAAAAACTCTAAAAATTTTCGAAATTTTGAAAGTCTAAAAATTTTTTTTTTCAAAATTTCAGTTTGTAGCTTTTAAGTAAAGATCTCACTCAGTCCTCCCGTGCTCGGACGGGCATGTTAATCTCGTTAAAATGAAACAAAAAATATGGGGACAAAAGAGCAAAAATCAGATGGAGAGAACACATTACTTTTTCGGGTGAAACTTCCTCCGCGACTTCCCTTGTTCCCCAAGACACGACCTGAAAATATAAGAAAACTGAAAAGGTCTCATACTAAATTCGTTAGAATTGAATTTACATTAAGGTTCATAAGCGAATAAATGATGAGGAGGAGGTACATGGCCGGAATCGTGATGTAGTAGACAAGCCCATGGGGCAGACAGCCGAATTCCAAAGGATGCAACAATGCAGCTATGATGAAACTTGCAGCAACGGCAAACAGAAATAAGGAAGTTGGGGCTAGAGGCCCGTCATCTTGAATTTGCATTGCAAGTGCCACTAAAACGGCTACCATTACCAGTGCATAACCCGCTGAAAAGATTTGGGCCACCATTAACTGAAAAACAAACAAGAAAAATTAAGTGAAATGTAAATTTGGAGGCTCTATTTTTGAAACAATTTTGAAAAATTGAGAAAAACCCATTTCCCCAGTATTATTTATTTACCTGAGTTTTTTCTTCAGTGAAGAAGCAGATGAGAATAAAAATTCCCACGGGCACAACATTCCAAATGAAGCATTCCCAGTTAGGAATTCCAAAAGCAGCGTTAAAAGCACCGATCAACATGAGAAATATTGTTCCTGGTCCTAGGATCGAGCCCAGCATCATCAGCATCTGAAAATCAGAGAAATGAAATTCTTAAAATTTTAAAAAAAAATGAGAAAATCCAAAAAATTAAAAACTCGAGAAAGTAAGGAGACATTTTAATAATTTTCTTATTTTATTTCTTACCTGGTAGGCGATATAGGGAAGGGAGATATTTGGATTTTTTCGAATCGTCTGTTTGTAATCCACTGAAAATTGAAAACTACATTGAAAATGCGTTCAAAAAATTTATAGAGATGAAAAAATGATGAATTGAAAATTGAAATGAAAACTGCTTACTGAGTAAATCTAAAATGTTTGCCATGGTCGACGGTACCCATCGTCTTCTCTGTGTAAAAAATTCCCCAAACTGCTCAGGGCAGTGGGTAAGGGCGTCAGATGCAGCCGAGTACTCGACCCTCCAGCCTTGTTGAAGCATGAGGGTACAGAGCCACCTGTCCTCCCCCTGATCGTACTGAACGAAATGTCGGGGCTCCTCGGATTTTGTCGTGTAGGTGGCCATAACGTTCGGGCTGAGGAGTGCTGTTGCTCGAAAGAGTGAGAAACAGCCAGGTGAGCAGAGAACGCAACCAATCACGTGCTCCGTTGCTTTCTGGAACCAATGCCCAATGGCGTACTCGAATTTCTGGTACCAGACCATTAAACCTTAGAAAAAAAGACACAATTCAAATCACCTCAAATAAATTTTCTATTTTTGTTTACCAGAGCCAATTGGGTGAATTCTTCCACAGGCTGCTCCAAGCTCCTTATTTTTTCTCATTAAATCGACGAGGAGCCTCACTGCCTCCGGCTTAAAATCAATGTCTCCATCCAGTGCAAGTATAAAGGTGTTCTCAGCAATCGTTTCCTTCCGTGCTGTTGGAATGTCAAGTGAGAGGAGCCGATGGCCAAGGAGGTAGTACATGTACATCACCTAAAAGTTCAGTATAAGTAAAAAGGAGTTCAAAATTTTGAAAATCGGGACTAATTTACCTGGCTCCATCTTTTCTTGTGCCGAATTTTATTCTTGTTTTTCAGATGTACAAATAATTTTGTTCCTCCTGGTAGTGTGTACTCAAGGCGTCCTCCGTAGGGAGTTGGAAATTTTTTGGGAGGGGAAAGCACGACGTCTGCTTCGAGAACTTCTGATCCAGCTTCTTCGAGCGTGTTCACAAGGTCTTTTACGTACGTATTTACCAATCCAGATTTACTAAATGCGTCGTCGAAAAATATGTGTGCTGTGAATTTCAAAATTTCAATTAGCATTAGAAGGCGTTTGAGGAGTTTCATGTGAAAATCCCCAGAACAAAAATCTCGAAAGTAAAAATCCCAAATGTGAAAAATCCCCAATTTGAATATTCTCACCATATGAAAATCCCCACCATGCAAAAACCCCCCACCATGTGAAAATACCCAATTTGTGGAAACCCCCTTTCTGAAAACTATACAAGCTTTCAGAGACCGCTGAGTTTGCATAGGATCCTATCTATTTAACAGCATCTACAAAGTTGTAATTTTCTTCAATTCTGGATTTTCAAATTCAGGATTTTCACATGGCGGAGATTTTGGCATTTGGGATTTTTTGTTCTTTAGGACTTTCTACGTGTCACCGTTTGAGGTCCTTACTCTCAAGCTCGTAGTAATCAGGATCCATGACTGCAAAAATTTTCCTGGCGATTCTCCGAGTAGCCTGGTCTTCATCCATACGAAAAATACTTTTCAGCATCTCCTTCATTTCACTCTAAAAAAAAAAATAAAAGTCAAATCTCAATATTTTTACTTCAATAGAATTTCAATTCACTTTAATTTCATGCCACATCGTGGCACAGGCGTAAATCTTTGGAATCGCATCCTTGGCAATGATGTCCTTCTCTGATTGGCTAAGTTTCTTGAATTTATTCCCAAATGTGTTCCCAGACTCGTGATCGTCCTCATCTCCTTCCTCTTTACCTTCCATTGTAAAGTGCGGAATCCCGTCACGGCGTCTGTTGAGTGCCAGTGACTGGTCGATCAGAAGCCCGTTATACTTTGGAGCAACAAAAAGAATCTCTGATCGCTCCAGACGACGGAATTTTGGAGACCAGATGTGAAGGGTCACCCACGTCTGGGCAAGGATCCAAAGGAACCAAACCCAGCCGTACTGCAGGAAAAAAATATATATTCCCACAGATATAATATTTAAAGTGGAAATTTCCATCAAAAAAGGAGCATACCTCTGCTAAAATAAAGTCGTGGAGCAGATTTCCCTTTGGACACTCCCAGGAAAGATACTGTGGGAGGATGGGATACCAAAAGCAAGTGTCTTCCTCCCTCAGCCCACAG
>JABASM010002660.1:0-10567 GCA_019776545.1 Brachystomella parvula | reverse complement strand
GTGAGCCATTCACAGTCGCCTAGTCCCCGCTAGGCTGATAGGAGGTCCTTCCTCCTATCTTTTAAGACCTCCGGTTATCTCACTCCTTCCCTCCCTACGCATACTAGCCCTACTAGCACGCGCGTGGAGTGTCAACTGCATTTACACTAGCCTCAAGGGAAAACCTTGACCATCTCATTCCCATATCCACTGATAGAGAATGCCTAATCACGAAGATACAGGCAAAAGATACCAGACGTCCCTCTACATACTTATCAGGGGAAGGTAATGGTGGGAGTAAGAGAAAAACCTTAAGTCTTGACTCATGTACCAGTGCTAGTGGACCTAGCTCAAGGGGAAGGCAGAGAACAAGAACGGTCACCCATCCAAGCCCCCTAGCCCCAACTCATAGTGCTTAACTCAAATGGAATCATGAGATGAAACCACTGAGTCACCCTCTCTGGAATCCTTCGAAATAATTATTTTTCTTCAAAAACCGATAAACTACGTTTTGATAAGCTAAATAAGCTAATTAAACCACTCAGCGTTAGGGATAACGACCTGACCTGCACCTAGTGCTACCAGGGCCCCTAATGAACCAAATAAATAAATAAATAAATAAATAAGGAGAAGCGGTGTCACAAAGCGGTCCGAGTCCTTCTGATGGACTTGTTTAAAACTTTGTCAGTCAGGTAGTACTGACCCATTGCTTTGACGTTTGTATTGGTCCGAAGTGGGGCACTCACACCTGTGACCTCCAGAGGTCACCAAAGGTCAATCGGCTGACCTCACTGATCGGGTCAAACGTTACGTCAATCGAACGAATTTGATGTCCTGATTCCAAAAATATACCACACTTGACATTTTTGATGTAGACAATGGCCGCCAGAGGTCACCAAACATTTGGCTGAACGTTATTTGACCTCCGGTGACCATGTTTTGCATCAGAAAGGTAAAGTATGGTATTATTACGAGTCCATCGGAAGGACTCGGACCGCTTTGTGACTTCCCTTTCTGTGGGAGTGTCTCACTTCCGTTTAAAATGATTTAAACACGACATTTCTTTAGGAGAGTTTAGGCGATGCTGGTTTATCCTAAAATTGTTATGCTTTAACCCTGGAAGGGCCACTAATGTTGACAATTGTCAACAAGCTCCGTTTTCTGAAAATTTTCTGAAAGACATTTTTGGTTGACCGACAGAACATCAACACTAAAAACACCAACATACAAAAACATCAACACCAAAACACCAACAAAAAAAATGTCAGCATGAAAAAACGCCAGCACTCAAAAACCCAACGCTTAATTACAAAAACGCCAACAGCGTTAGATAAGATCTGGGCTGAAGTAAGGCTGAGCGAGTACACTGTTCCCTCCCATGCACATTTCCTGCTGTTCCCTCCCATAAGAAGCGCTCGGAGGGAACACCAGATTGCCAGCTCATTTATCCCTTATAGGAAAGGAGGTACATTCCTTCCTGCTGTTCCCTCCCGGTAATGGTATGGGGACTCCTCCGGTAACACTGTAGAGGCACTCCTGTTTTGAATTTCGTAGCCGGCGGAGGCTGGATAGGCGCATTCTGTCTCGAACGGGCCGACGCGACCTCCGCCGGCTGCGAATTCCGCATAAAACCTAACAGTTTCAACATGATGTCCGTCGTTTGGACCTGGTCACGAACGCGTCGACGCGGCCCCTGCCGGCTACGAAGTCCGAAACAGGGCAGTCTCTACAGTGTTACCGGGAGGGAACAGTAGGAGGGAACATATGAACATAATTTCTTACATGAAAGCAATGATCTTGATGCTGATGTTTTTGGTGTTGGCATTTTTTTTTGTTGGTGTTTTTGCCTAGAAGTGTTGGTGTTATGCTGTTGGTGTTTTGGTGTTGATGTTTTTGTATGCTGGTGTTTGTAGTGTTGACGTTCTGTCGGGATACCATTTTTTTTGTTGGTGTTTTTGCCTAGAAGTGTTGGTGTTATGCTGTTGGTGTTTTGGTGTTGATGTTTTTGTATGCTGGTGTTTGTAGTGTTGACGTTCTGTCGGGATACCGGTGAAGCCGATGGAAACCTAAACGGTCCTAACTTAGGACCGTTCAAATTTCCATCGGATTTTAGCTGAATTTGTTTTTCCACTTTTGTTCTAGAGACGCTCAGGTATTAGACTTATTTTAGAGACTGCAGATGCGTTCGCGTTTATTTATAAAATGACCACGTGACTCAACTATAAACATTCGCATTTGCAAATGCACGCACTCTTTTTATACACTGTTATTATCCGCCGGCTGCTGCAACTGATCGTTACTGCGTTAAGGATTACAAGCTGCCAGGAAGTGAGATCGTTATAAAGAAAGGAGAGGCTGTGAATATTCCTACCATTGGATTCCATTTTGATCCTGAGATTTTCCCGAATCCAACAAAATTTGATCCGGAGAGGTTCTCACCTGAAAACAAGCAAAAAATAAACCAGTACGCTTATTTACCATTCGGCCAAGGGCCAAGGAATTGCATCGGTATACTATAAATATTCAAGAAATTATACACGTTGGTAGAATTCACTGAGAATTTTTTAATTATTTACAGGAATGAGGTTTGCACTGACGGAAGTTCGGGTTGTGATTTCCCAACTCGTTTCTAATTTCCGGATTGAACCCTCCGCCAAGACTTTGATTCCTATGCAGTTGTCAAACGCGGGAAGTCTGAAACCCAAAGGTGGAATGTATCTCACCCTTACGAAAATAGAGTATTAGGAATAGGGTGACGATTGAATGGGTTGGAGGCTGTTATAATAATACGTATAATGATTACTGACTCAGCAGAACCGATATCAGTAATAAAGAATTTGAGCGAATTTCTAAGTACAAGGGAGCTTTCCAACCCAATATACAGTGTCTTCAAATAAGCGGTGGGGTGCTTAGGAGGAAGTTAAATGATGGTCAGGTTGAAGACTTTTGCACTGGAAAAAATTCTCAAAGTTCAGTGGGAAAAGGGATTTTTGGAATTTGGAGATACTCCTGTGTTTCTGTGATCAGTTAATTCACGGTACACAAGCTTTTAACCTGACCGTATTTACCTTTTTCTTTCTACCAAGCACCCCACCGCTGATTTGAACTCACTGTATACAGCCTCTGGTCTTCGCACCTCCGGTAAATTATGAGCCATATGGTACTCATGCCCCACTTAAATTAGCAAAAAGGCGATCTGACAAGAATTCGGCGGAGCTGCAGTACCAAAATTGTTTCCGGGTTTCCCGAACCGAATTTTGAGTTAGGTAAAAAAAAAACAGAAGGCAGGGTCGCAGGTGGTTGAAATTGGGCACAGTTGTGGTGGACATAGTGGACTACCATTACCATGAGTTTCCCCAATACGCTATTTTTTGTTTTCGATTTATGGGACATTCAGTTTACCTCGGGCAGGGAGTTTTAGGTTTCGGCGTATGACTGAAATTTGAAGTGTGCCAAAAGCTTGGATAGCAGGGTCGCAGGAAGTTGAAACTGGCCACGCAGCGCAGCTACCGCGCCACGATAAGCCGCGCCGCGCAGCTACCACCAAACGCTAAGGAACGCGGCGCAACGCCGCTGAGCTAAGCCGTGCGGTTTACTTGCGTTGAGGCTTGACGGCCGGCCGTCCGGGGCGAGGCTTCAGGGCCGACCGGCCTAGACACTCATCTTTATAAGAGTTTAATAGCGCGAGCTATTCATGCGAATGCAATGTTTGTCCGTCCGTCCGTTCGCGCGTTTTCTCAGTAACGGATGTTCCTGATTGACTTCATTTTTGGTATGAGAGTTCATGAGGATCCCTAGATGTGCCCTATTAAGTTTTAAAGCGATCAGTGAAGTTTTGAAAATTTTCGAATTTTGGCCATGTGTTTATATGTCCCCCCCCCCCCATAATACAGCCCGTCTGACCCCATTTGATTTTAAAATTAAACTCAACATCATTTCATTGCCACCTACAAAACTGATCCCCTCAATCACTCAAATCCCCCCCAAACACACCAGCCACACCCTCGCGCTATTTCGTTCATCCGTGTTTGCACGGTTTATTTGTCTTGAAGGAGTTAAAACAATTTTATAAAATCTGCCTGAGATTTGTTCGAGTGTTTTGGAATTGGCAGATATGATCCCTAGGATGCCACACACCATATAATTCGGAGGGAAATTTTCCTTTCAGAATGCAGCCTTTAAAGGATGATGAACGACTGACTGAACCGGACACTCATCTTTATAATAGTTTAATAGTTTTCACCTTGTATGTGGAAAAAGACGTGGTCTCAGCGCTGGGAAATTCCGATTGTCAAGAAATTACGCTTTAATTAATTTCTTTGGAATGTTGATCTATCGCGATAGTGAATTTAATTATTAATTTATATATTTTCACTTCAATGGTACATAAAGGTCTTGGCGCTGGTAAATTTGGTGAAATTTTTTTCCAAGCAATTAAATTAAATGTTTTCAACTTGACATAAATGGGTGAGGAACTGTTTACTTTTCATTGCTAAATGCATTGGGTAAAATCCATGTATAAAATTTAAGCGTTGAGGACGCAAAAAACTGACTTAAGTCTGACAAATATTGACTTTGATCTAATAATTAATTTCTTTGGACTATTGACTGATCGGGATGGTTAAGTAAATTTTGAATCCGTAATTTTTCACTTTTATACTTGAAAAAAAGGTGTCACTTCAAAAGCAAAGCCTATTTGACGAGAAATTATGCCTTTATCGTATCAATTAAACCCAATTTTCTCACCTTTAGATAAATACACGAGGCGTCATTTGATTTTCTTTTAGTTTTCAGCATTTTCTGATTGAAACACAATTTTTGAAAACCCTAAAAAGTGAAGATGGTGAAAGAAAGCTCAATGTTTGAGCTCTACGCCACTTATTTTCGAGGGATGAGACTTCAAGGGCTTTTGCCCTTTCAACTGGATGACCCGGAATCAGGAGTTTTGAGAGAGAAAAGGTCCACCCTTTGGAATATTTATAGTTTCTTCAACTTCGTTCACATTACGCTCTACTGCCTCAAACCCTGTGTCCTATTATGGGAAAATTGGCGCACAGGGTATGAGAACGAGACGATACGCGGGGGATACCTTTTCCAAGTGATTTGGATGCTGGGCTATTTTACCATTTACCCTATTTTCATCACTTTCTTCTTCTCCACTGACTCCGTTTTCAGGCTTGTTTCAATGTGGCTCCGACTCGAAAAAACGGTCACTGGTAAGGTCCAACTCTGCTGGGGCATAAATCAGCTATACCAAAATTTGCGGACAGCTGTACTCTCCTGCAAATTCTTTTGGTCCGAAATTTCCGCACTCAGGTTGACAAAAATTTTGCACTTCCTGAATTCTTGCCGGCGTATTTTGCGTCACGGGGCCCGGCTAATAAGACTAACGCCCCGAAAATAGAATGCCATTAGAAATTTCAAAAATTTTTAATTTGAGCGTAGGAAAGCATTTACAACCGGCCAACGCTGCGCAGTTTTCTTTAGCCGAATCTGAAATATCTTTCATTTCTACAGAACTCCTTCCTGAAAATGCATTGAAACGCAGCAGGCGTGTAAAATTCTTGAGCAATCAACAGCGCCTCTACACTGCCGCCTGGATAATAAGTTTGGGAACATTCATTCCAATCTTAACCTTCGTCCCGCGTTTCCCGCCATTGCTGAACTCAGTGTACATGCCTCACCCTTGGCTGCTTGACTCCTCCCGCACTCTGCTGGAGCTCACTCTTGAGTGCTTTTTTACATTCATTGAAATCCCAACGACGACACTGGCTTGGGGACTCCTGGGCGGATTTGACGTACTTGTAAGCATGATGTGTCGGAGCATCCACAACATAATTGCCTGCCTTGAAGCGGAATACAGGCGACTAGAAGGAAGCAGAGAGAAAGTCCCACCAATTCTAATTTCAACCTATAAATCAGCTCAAATACTCACAACGGAATTTAACAAAGTATTTGCCCGACTATTGTTTTTTCAAGAATTTACCACCCTTGTTCTTACCACGTACATTTTGTACGGCGCACTCTCAGGGTTGGATTTTCTGCCACAGGCATTTTGTTTCTGTAACACTTTTCCCCTTACCCTCCGTATGTACGTTCTCTACCTCCCCATGTCCAAGCTCTTCATTAGGTCAAGGGACTTTGCGTGTGAGGTCAAGGCAAAGTCACGTGGAAAGATTTTGAATGCAGTCGGATATGTTGGGGGGGAGAAACCCAAAGGAAAATCTCTGAGACTGAGAGCCATCATGGTCAAGGCATGGTTTTTCCATAAAATTAGCCCTCATTCAATTATTGACTACACCCTGGCACTCGTTTCCTATTTTGTCACTCTTAAACAGATCAATAATTAGGCGGGTTTTTAAAAAATCAACCGACGTTTGTAGAGGATATTATTCATTTCTTTCTGCTTTTAGTAGATTTTACAACAGAAAAGCACTATGTTAGGATACCTGAAATTTACGGATGAAGTTATTACTGGCTAGTATTTCTCTTCGAAAAAAAAAATTACGAAAGCTTTCGTCTTTGAAAAAACATAGGAAAAAACATGAACTGCGGTGGTAACCCTGCAATATTCGTATAAAGGGTTGTGTGTGCTAAAGGGTCAGGACCACGCCACGTCAACGTTACCATTAGAAAAGTGGCGCAACACAACCTTAAAAAAATTTGCGGCCTCAACTCAGTCAGTTTTTAGCGTAGAATCGATTGGAAAAAGTCATTTTCCTAAATTATTATTCCTTTGACCTCACGGGGTGACGAAAGGTCAGCCCTTGACCTCCGGGATCAGGACAAAAGAACAAGTCAATCGAAAGCTCCCTGATTTCAAAAATATACTAAGCTTGAAATATACAAAAAATGTTTTAGCCCACAACATGGCCACTGGAGGTCATTTAACGTTTATTTCGCGACCCGAGCTTTCGATAGACGTATTCCCTTGTCAAAATTCATGGGGCCAGGGGCTGAGATTTAGTGATCTCCAGAGGTCAAAGCAACTTTAGTGACTTAGGTGACCTTCGCGAATCAACTTTAGGCTGAAAACTGAATTTCATAAAAGTTGTATGGGATATCTTTCATAACGTTATTTTGCCGCGGTCCTTCCCATAAGAGCATAAGTTAAGAGCCTAATAAAGGTGAGTTCGCATAAAAAGAAGAGCTAAATTATTAAGTATTCTGCCAATGAGGTTTAAGAATATGAAAATTCTATACGGGGAATGCAATAAACTCAAAGCAAACTCAACTGATCCGGAATGAAACAGTATTTTTAGAAGACAAGGTAAGAAAACACGACGTTAAAATCTTACTTAATATCTGGATGCGTCTTTTCCACAGTGAAGATGGAAAACGATCAAAATTAAATATAAGTAAAAAATTTGAAAAACTAACAAAAAGTCCTGAATTAAATACAAAAACAGTCGTTTTAAATGCTACGAACCCTAAGCACGTGATATACTAAAAGAACTCCGTTATCAACTTCTACACTGCTTACATGTAGGGCCCATTCCCCCCGTGGTGAACATAGGGTCTGCCTGTGTAGAAAGGGGGATAAAAATTACAACTGAAATTCGGATTCAAATCCTGTGGAAACTGAAATGCTGGAGGTGGTTTATGTATAGGTTGAAGCGTGGATGGGGTTGGAGTAGCTTCAACTGATGGTAAATGCTGGGGAAGTTGGGGTTGGTGATCGACGCCAAGATCATTTGACCTCCTGTTTGGTGAGTTCAATTTCTTTCGTTTTCTTGGCGGGGATGGTCCTTGAGGTAAGGATGAGAGATCTCTTGGTGAAGCTGTGCATTTCCTTGCGTGGCTCATCATACTCTGCTATCGGGATGGTTAAGTAAATTTTGAACCGGTAATTTGACATTCCGTTTGGTGAGCTCAATTTCTTCCGTTTTCTTGGCGGGGATGGTCCTTGAGGTAAGGATGAGAGATCTCTTGGTGAAGCTGTGCATTTCCTTGCGTGGCTCATCATACTCTGTTTCAAGGCATAGCCTTTAAAACACGTTGGGCAGGCATAGGGTATTTCTCCAGTGTGCTGTCTCTCGTGCTTCATCCAGGCTGGACGCGTAGTAAAAATCTATAAAAATCAAAGAACCAAAAAAATTGAAAAACAAAAAAATCAAGATTATAGAAAAATCAGGTAGACATGAGAACTTACCTTTGGACAAAACTTGCATGCATAGCCTTTGAAACAAGTTGGGCAGGAATAGGGTATTTCTCCAGTGTGCTGTCTCTCGTGCTTCATCCAGGCTGAACGCGTAGTAAAATTCTATAAAAATCAAAGAACCAAAAAAATTTAAAAACAAAAATTCAAGTTTATAGAAAAATCCGGTACACATGAGAACTTACCTTTGGACAAAACTTGCAGTAGTATTTTTTATTGACACGTTCTGACTCATGGACAAATTTAACGTGGTCCTTGAGTCGCTCAGCTGAAACGAAGTATTTTCCGCAGTAACTACATCCGTGAGTCTACAAAAGCAAAAGTGGATTCAAAAAATCATGAAAATTCGAATAAGACTTTAAGATTTCCGATGTTTTTCTCACTTTGTCGTTATGCGTCGTCTCGTGTCGCTTGAGATTACAAAGGAACTCAAACCTGGAATTTTCGAAAAAAAACTTCAAAAAAGAAAAACCAATGGCTGGGAATTAAACCTTACGTTTTTCCACACTGGGTACACTGGTAGGAAGTACGACCGATTTTTTCCTGAAAATAAAAACCACAGGAACGATACAGAATCTCTACACCGGAAATTGAAATAAATGCCATTAGAAAATCCTGACCTTTCTCCGTCTCACGTTCTCAGAGTAGGGTAATGGAGCCTTCTCACCAGCAGCAATGGCTTCAGCTTTCTCCTCTTCGTTCTTGTGACTCCACATATGAACACGTAGAAACTAAAACAATTCCATAATTTCAGACAAAAAAATTAAAATTCTGAGAAAACGAATGAACTGCCTCACTTTCTTGACTGTGATTGGTTTGCCACAGATTTGACAAGGAAAGCGAGGCGGGTTGGGCGTGTGCTTGAGGAGACGATGAGATTCGAGATTCCGTGAGTCCGTGTACTTCTTATCGCACAGGTCACACTTGTACTCGTCCCGATGGGCTACATTGACATGAAGCATGAGGAGACGGTAAGGACAGCGTTTCCTCCGAATAGCTTGAGTGGAGTTGACCTTCTTCTCACAGAGGGCACAGGAAATGTCAAACCCATCCTCTAAATCAGTCTTTAGAATCTCAATCCCTTCGTAGTACATTCGTCCTTCATCATCCTTCGTAATTTCCTTTGGCCATTTCTCATATCCCATAAAGTTGCGCTGCTGCTTCTCTATCAAAAATCGGTAGAAGTCATTCGCCGGTTTTTAATTCTGAGAAACCAAATTGACTTACTTGGGCCGTGCCTGCTGGTCATATGGTATTTGAGGGTCTTAGCTTCGGAAAAGTTCTTTTGGCATAGTTCACATCGATACATACCTGTTTCCAAGTAAAAAAACAAAGAATTCAGGAAAGGAGTACAATTTTTTTATGAAAAAAAAAAGAAAAAAAATTGTGTAAACAAAATTAAGCGAATGATTTGAGGAAATTTGTTTGGCTACCTAGATGTAGTGCAATGATGTGCTGCTTGATCATGTAGTAGCGTTGACCTAGCAAACTGGAATCCCTTGCTCTTATCCACATACGTCTTTCCGCATGACCCACAGATGAGAGTGAATTGACCTTGAGTATCACCCCCATCCTTCCGAATGATTTCAATGTCTCGAAAAAACATCCGCCCGTCTTCCTTCGTTTCAATTGGCCACTGAGTAACTATCGATGTGGATTTCTCCCCTACACCCCAACGAGGTTTTGGGGGGATTCTTGGATCAGTAACACCAGATCCACGAGGCCTGCCACGTCCTCGCTTTGGTTTTGGTCCTGGTTGTTTTTTTGTCCTGCCATAGAAATAATAAGAATCATGAAGCAACAAATACCACCTTATGCTCACATACAATATGCTTCATTATTGAACAAAAAATGCAAAAATATGAGGATTTCATAGATTTTCACCTTGCTGACTTCCGTTTTCGTTTCCCAAAATCACTATCACTGCTATCGTCATCTTGGCTTTCACTTTGACTTGAGTTTTCTTCGGGTACAAACAAATCGACTTCTTCTTTTGGTTTTTGCAACTGAAAATCAGGTTCAAGTTCCTCCTCACTGTGTCCGTAGTTAGATTCATAGCAGACTGAATCTTCAACTTCAACTGGCTCATCCTTTACTTTCGTAATGGAAAGCCGTGTTTGTCGTTTTGGGAGGTGGAGCGAAGAGGGAAGTGCTGAAGGGACTCGCAGAAATACTGACTTTTCACCTTCGCCTTTTACTTTCCGTGGCCGTCCTCTTTTTTTACGGGTAACTGGAGAGGCCTGAGGCTCTTCATTCCACTTTACAGTATTTTGAATATGCGATCTTGATGATTTTGAATATTTGGATGATTCCGAGTATTTTTCAAAGATATTGCTACTCCGGCCCATGTGCAACTGGACGAAAGAAGGCTCCACTTCAATTACATGACGATCAACACTTTCACTGTCATCATCAGCAGATAACGAAATG
>JABASM010002659.1:0-10569 GCA_019776545.1 Brachystomella parvula | reverse complement strand
CGCTCGGCTGCAGTTGTTTTCAAGGACTTGTGCTACAAGTATCGTGATCAAATGACTGCTGGGATCCTTGTTGCCGGTTGGGACAAACAACTCGGGGGTCAGATTTACTCTATCCCCATTGGTGGAATGATTTCACGTCAGGCTGTGTCAATTGGAGGCTCAGGATCATCATACATTTATGGATTTGTTGATTCCCAGTTCAAGGAAGGAATGTCCAAAGAGGAGGCAGCAGACTTTGTCACCAAAGGTAAGCACTTTGCCTACTACTGCCCCATACCCGTTTCTCTAGACTAATATTTCTAATTTTGGTTGAAAGCTGTTACCCTGGCCATTAATCGTGACGGGAGTAGCGGTGGCTGCGTTCGCCTTGCGATCATCACTAAAGAGGGTGTGGAGCGGAAACTCATCACAGGAGATAAATTACCCAGATTCTACGAAGGATAAGAAGTTTAGTGGTAAATAAAATATAATTTTGTCTATAATACTAAGGAAAATGGGTTTCATAAATATTTCATCATGTCCGCTGGCCAGTTCCATTTGCAGCAAAAATGTCTCAGCTTCTTGGAAGGTGGCAGGCAAAGAATCCATCAGTATGATAAGGGATTTTTTTTATTGACGATTCCCTTTTACTTAATGTCTTTTCGCATGCACAATTGGGGGACACCGTTGCCAACTACGAGATTTAAAAAACTAATTATTTTAAATCGAAATCGATTAACTACCCTAAAAATCTACTTTTGGACTTAATTGATTATTTAAAGGATTTTACCGTAAACCACTTTTAAAAATAAGCACATCGCCCATTGAATCGTTTGTAACTAATTATTCCAGCCTTCGGATTCTTTTTCTTCTCATTAGAAAAAAGGTACTTGAGTGTATACTGGAATCATTCTGTTTTAAAGTTCAAAGAATAACATTATTGGAAAGACTCAAATTTTAAGCTGACCACCGGTGGCTCCGTTCGACCTTATTAGTCTGAGTATCTCATAGTCCTCATATTCGAAATCATAATACTTTTCCCATATTCCTTCTCACACCTCCACCCTTATACCCAATTTCGCTTCCTCTACGATCAATCATCCCTTCCCAATCGACGAAGTTGGTGAGCTATCATTGGGAACTTTCCACTGAACTCTTTTACCTGTCTCGTATAACTCCTCTAGCGCTGACGGTAATTCTCCACTACTCTTCAGCTCTTCGTATTTTCTGTAGAGCTGCAGAGCTGTTCTGGCATCCTCAATAGAATCATGGACCTCTGACTGGATTATCACACCTGTGAAAAATAATTTTGTATTTTTTGGAGGTAAAACTGGCTCAGTCCTCTACAACACTAACCTAAAAAGTGCCATGCCAGAAACCTCAAGGAAATCATACGCTGGTTTGGCAAGTAGAACAAGTTGACTGTGTCGATGATTTGCTCCGGTGGTACGGTTAAATTGATCACCCTGAACATAAATTAAAAATCACACTAGCAGTTGGATTTTCGAATTCCTCTTTCTATTTCGAAATTTTTATCTTACCTGAAATCATTGTTGAGTCCATGCCCCACGAATTTAACCCCAGAATCAATGAGGAACCGAAGCTTCAGATAAATAATTTTCAGCATCGTCACATTCTTCGAACTGTAATTGACATCTAAGTCTCCTGGTTTGATTCCTGAGAATTTAGTGAGATAGTCAACAACCACTTCTTGTGTGGAGATATAATCGTCCAGAAATGGTGTTCCTTCGAGTGGTCCCTGCCCACGGAGGCATGTTATTCTTGCTACTGTCATTTGTGGACGAATTGTGGCTATTTTCCCATCACTCCGTAATTCCGTCTCCTCTTGTCCCAGTGTCACAAATTCAGCATCCATTGCCACCAATTGCCCTGCTGTTGGTATTTCACCAGAGTCCAGAGGCTTGTACGTTATTTTATTCTTAGACTTAGGATCCTTTCCTGGTCTGCTAGTGCTAGTAAAAACTCGGTGGAAGACGTCGATAGTTACGGTTGGAATTACTTTCGGAATTTCTGCAACGGATAGTCTCATATGCTCTTCTTTCTTCCTGTAGTAGACGACGCAAGGAATTTTCCATTTGGGGTTGAAGGAATGAGCTTCAGAAACAGCAACTTCACGTACGCTGTGCATGAAAAAATAGAGGAAAAATTTTATTTCCCAAGTTAACAATTAAGGAGAGGAATTTTTTAGTTTTTTACGGTTATAACTTACCAGAAATCGTTGAACAGAAACCAGTTAGATTTCGTTTCGGCTTCTCCAGCCCTTTCAAAATACGGTGGATCGACATGTATTAGAGAAACCAAGTTATTCTTCTCCTCGCTATCGTGATCCCTAACGAAGCAAGTTACGGCCATCAGCTCGTAGTCTGCTGTGGTTCCTTGCTGGACTTCCTCTGGCGGAGCTGGCACAGAATCTCCATTTGTTATGTCGCTACAAGTAACACGCTCTCCACTTTCAATTGATAATCGTATTGTTGTTGGAAGCCATCGTACTTGCATTTCCGGGTTTGCCTCGAACTCTGACATTTTTACTACAATTGAAGGAATAATTTTTTTTAAATATTTCAGTTTCATGTTTGTATCAGAAGCTTACAGTGGGGTTCCCTTTGAGGTCCTGGTGGACTGTTGAGGTTCACAAGTCCTTCATGCCAAAACTTACAATCTGGTCTCATGCAGTTTCTCCCATACCGACATGTTTTTAGGTTACAAGGCGCTCCAGGACTCTTATTTGGACCGGCTAAACCATCTGGAGACTCCACATCAGATTTTCCACCTTTCCCGGGTAGGAGTGATTCCATATGATTACGCCATAGTTGAAAATCCTAGAAATCAATTTAATTTAGAAAAAAAAATAACGCGAGTCTATTGCTTTGCTTACATGCGCGTTGTCGAGGCATGTGTTGAGAGATAGAAAAGATGGGAGGGCTTTTGGAATACGACTCTGATAGGTTGCTTGATACTTCCCACATTTATCACACCAGGCTGGTGTTGTTTGCTCAGGACAAAGAGACCGCTGAAGTAGTTCAACAAACCCACATCGCTTTACACCACCCGTCGCTGGAATCAAAAATTCATAAAATTCAGAGTATAAGTTTTTTTTCTTCTGAGTCACTACCAGGAGTGTAGAGAAGATTGCTCAAGAGAACAGTTGTTTCCTTTGCTTCTTCCCGTCCACATCTCGTGCATCTATTCACATTTCGCTGCTTCATAGAAAATAATTTGTGGACAGGGTTCAGTTTCTCAGCATCACCAATTTCCGACTTCTCAGACTCCATATCAATTTGGTGTAAAATGAAACGATTAAAACTCTGCGAAGAAAGATCAAATTAAAAATCAAGCTGCGGTAATGGCTGCCAAGCAAATTAGGTCAGTCACCTGAGCTAGTCGCAGAAAAACACCCCTGTGTTTAGTCTGACTTTCCTGAAGGATGAGACCAAGAGCAGATGTTTCTGGAACAAGGCGAAATGCTCGTAGGAAATTAGATGTAACGCATGGAACGGTTTTCGTATTATCCATCATATGGAATAAGAATCCTAGCTCACAGGACAAGCAAGCTTCTTTCTCACAGAGATGAGACATGAGCCCAACTCGCAAATACTCGATGTGGTAGAGGATTTGCAGTATGGAATTACAGTACGAATTTGCTTGCGTGAACTCCAACCCTGTAGGATAAAAATTAGAATATTCAAATTTGGGGCTGTCGATGTCAGGTCAGATAGACAGCGAATTGTGGCAATGTTTACCTGGGAATTTAGTTCTGTTAAAACTATCCATGTCGCTCTCCTCGAAAAAATGTTTTTTCCATTCGCACTTCATATATCTCTTTGGGATTTGATACCGACTTCCGCCCTGGAACCCTGAGCGCTTCCCTGGATGGAACGAATTCTTCATAAACGGTGTGTTGGGCTTTTGAAAAAATTGTCGGACAGGTCCCCCATTTCCCGGCATCATTGGCTGTGGGGGTGGTGGTCCGTTATAGAAAAACGGAGGTGGCCCAGGCCCTGGAGGGAATTGATGTGGTGGGGGTGGGTGGTGCCTTGGTGGTCCTGGGAAAGTGTGATGGGGAAGCGGAGGCGGAGGGCGATGTGGATATGGTTGATGAAGATTATGATTTTTCATTTGTACTGGGCTGCCGCCATGATTATTAGGATGATGATTCGGACTACCGTTGAACTGAAGTGGGGGGAAGGCAGAGTGCCCCATCGGACTTCCTCCACGACCGTTGTTACTCCAATGTGTGGGTGAGCCATCGTTGTGATTATCAAAGTGTCGGTGGTGCTTATTGTTGTTATTGTTTATATTTATGTTGTTTGAACTTTGGAGAGAGGGTGACATCTGTCCATCCGTTCCATTATCAAGGTGCATGTGTGTATTTGTAGAGTACTGCATCTGGTTCCGTCGGAGTGTCCCTGGGTTTGGGGCGTAGCCAATGGGTCCAACCATTTTCATGCTCTGAAGAATAGCCGGATCGATGGGTGGGAGTCTCCTATACCCGGGTGTAGTATATTCCGGTGGCCAATCAGAGACTAGGGTACCGTTGTTATTAGGAAAGTAGATGGGAACGGAAGCAAAGAAGGCATTCTCATCAGCAAATCTGATTGGTGGAAGATTATAGTCAAGAGTTTCCGCAAACTCCGTATCACGAGAAAATGAGTTGAATGTTGATGCTGGGTTGGATGAGAAGAGATGGAGATATCCGTTGGAGTCACCGAAGGCCATTTGATGACATGACGAGGAGACGTCAAATGATAAGCACATGGAGGCCGTTGTGACTTGGTACAGACAAATATTTGCTTGTGACAACGTCTGCGTTTCCAGGATCTCCATTTGTCCACTCGGTGAGACGGCAGCGATGCTGGAAGAGAATGAAGGCAAGAACCGGAGGAGGTAGGGATCTATGGAGACTGATATTGGTGCGAGAGCCCGAAGCATCCGAATGTCGTATATTTTGAGGAACCTGTCTACGGAGAGATTCGTATGACGAGTTGAGAACCCACACGTCACCATCAAATTCCCATGGATGTCGAAGTCGGACAAGCTTCCTGAATGTGCTTCGATGCTGTGCTCCTTTCGAAACGTTCTAGAGTCTAACAAATGTATTTTCCCCGATGGTTCACCTGAACAAATCACACGCCCATGGTTTCGTAGTATCGCACAACCGGAGTCGTTGAGTTGAACCTGGTAAATGAGTGTGAAAGAGTGATGATACGACTGATAGCTTATTACATTAATCTAAATCTCACCGTCTGAGTTTGAACCATGGAGTTTAAATCGTACTCAATTAAGTCCTGCTGATGACCGCCCATCAAAAGCAAAGAGGGGCTCGTTTGTAGCATGCACTGCATGTCCATCATATTCTCAGACCTATGGGATAACGCGAAGGGCTAATTTAAGATTTGATAACGGGAGTCTACTAGTAATGATAACCCTTACGCATGAGTAAAAACAGGAATCCCTCTTCGAAGTTGAGCTCTTAATTGACCTTGGCTCAAAACTAGGATGAAATCATCGGTAGACAGTATTTGACGAATCTCCTGACTTGCATGCACTTGGAAGGATGTATATTTATCCAAGCCGTTTCCGTAGTATGAAGTGACATGACCCTGGAGATAGTGCATGAGTAATTTCATTAAACTTTACCTTTTTGGACTTGTTTAAGTCACTTTTCTTACCCCTTGATTACCAACCCATATCAGCTCCTCTGATAAGTCCACCGTCACCGTACTCACACCAAATCGTACTCCACCATCAACCAGGACAGATTGTATTTTCTGGAAGTCTCCGCCGCCGTGTTGGGGAAAAACAATAGGAGCCATTTCTTCTGTTCTTCCCAAAGTCCCGTCCTCGAGTGCGCCCTTAATAATCGTACCATTGCCATTAAGCAGTCCAGTGCTCTCAGCTCCGTAATCTGAAATAAAGGAAATGAAATAATGTCTTAGTAATATAATCCACACCTCATAGCATAATATAAACAAAAAAGATATCACTCAGCAGTTGACAGACTGTAAAGCAGTTCTCAGGGGCTTTCGTCTTCGGGTACGTGCTATAAAACATACTGAATACCCTGGGCTAAAGCCATCGCCATCAATTTTACGACTCCTTTGATCCTTCCCGAAAGTAGCACAAACAACAGTAGCAAAATACTGGAGTTTTACTTACACATTTTGAGACAGGCAACGCCTCGGTATTCTTATTCGTCTGCTTCAGGATGAACTATGAGAAAAGTAGGAAGGCTGGAACAACACTAGAAGGGATCCTCAAGCTCAGTCATCTCTGTCCCTAAAAGTTACGATGAACTTTCAGGGACAGCGGTCAAGAGAAAAGGACAGCCGCTTTAAAATTGGACCACTAACAGTCTCTAAGTGTCGTCCAGACTGCTTTTCAGTGCCTGTAAAACGTCGGCACTTGTTCAGACGAAGCTTATCTTCCTTGGGAATTCACAGCTGATCGGAGGCTTTGACGTTTAGACCTGTAATAAAAATAATAATAAACCTGTAAATCTGGAGAACATGAGATGTAATAATAGAAGCTTACGCTGATATTCAAGTTACGCTGATTGTAGGTATAGGCTGATTTTAAGGATATTCTTATCTTCCCTTGAAAATAGTAGTATGAATTGACTAAAATGAAGTTTGTGACGTGATTACCGTTACTCCCTTGTCACGACTACATTTCAAAACAACATAAAAATCCCTATCTCTTTCCCCTATACCACAGCGCCTGCTGGTGAACTTTCCTCCCAGAGCAAAGACGCATATAAAAACAATAGGCAAAACAGATTAGACCCAAAATCAAAACGGGAGAATCAAAGCAAAGCAAGGAAGCTAAAGGTGAAACCACTTTTCGAAATCAACAATCATTTTAATTTTATTGTTGAAATGAAAACGTCATAATTTCATACAGGAATTAATGCTCATTTTAACCCTTACCATTATTTTTAAGTTCTGGCTTTTTTTAATTTATGGAAGTGCATTCTATTTAATATTTTCCTTGAAAGTATGCGTTGAACCTAATTTTCATTGGAGCATTGGATGCTTTTAAAATTTAAATTAATTAAGATAAAAACAAGAGGTAGTATACTAAAATTAAAAGAGAAACCGATTTCTGGGGTAAGGAGAAAGTTAGCATTGCTTATGCAGTGTTCCCAGTCGCAACTTGCGGCTGGCGCAACTAGCGACTTGTGCTGGCGGAACCCCGTTTGCGCTTCAAGATTTCCGGAAACGCAATATTGCGACTTACGGTAAAGCCTTCTCGTTCTGAAAAGCCGCTTGTTCCGCTAACGGTTGTGCCTTCTCGTTCAGAAAGAAAGTTACTTGCGCTAGCGGCTGTGACTATTTTTTAATTAAGAAAAGCCGCTGGTTGCGCTGGTGGCTGTGATTAACGAAAGCTAGCTGCGCTAGTGACTGCGACTGTTTATTATGAAAAAGCCGCTATTTATGCTAGTGGTTGCGATTAAGGAAAGCCGCTAGTTGCGCTAGCGGCTGCGACTTATTATGGGAAGCCGCTAGTTGTGCTAGCGGCTGCGCCTTGTTTTCGTTTGCGCTAGCAGTAGCACCTGCCTCGACGAAATTGAGAACTCTGTGCTCATGTTTTCATTTACAGCTTGACGGACCTCTTTTGACTGGAATTTAAATACAAAACCCCTAATTTTTGTGTCCATGTGGTTACTAATTAACATAATCCAGTTTACAAGTTCTTTCGTGACGAGTGATGGATGGTCTAACTGGAAATGTATTGGAAATTTTCAAGGAGTCCCAACTCCCAAGGCATGTAGTTAATGAAGGTCGATATACAAAGTAAAGGACGTAAAGAATCTAATTCATTGTATTCCTTCCATTCTTTTCCTACTACTATATTACAGGGAGTTAAAACAGTACCCCCTCTTCCCTTGAAGTCTAATTACGGTGAAAGTTTATTTCTGAATGCTTTCGGAAAAGAGTTTTTGGAGAAAGTGCTTTTGTCGGCTCGAGAACAAGAATTTTTTTCATCCTTGATCCTGTCTCCCACATTGTTTACCAAGTCCAGCAGTAGAATTCCATTGTTGTGGTTTCTTGCTTACCTTGACCTCGAATCCCTCCGGCGTTTTCTCAACCAGTTATTCCATTATTCAGTTTAGACGAAGCATTTTATTATACACGGATCTTGAAATTAAGAGTGTGAAATCGGAAGCATCTGCTGCATAATTCTTATTGGGAATAATTACTGGCAAATAAATGGAAATGTCAGAATTAATATTCAATAGAACTAAATGCACCAGGATTTTATTCTTTTTTCTGAAGATTTTTGCGAAGTTAGTACCGTACTGACGCATTTCCGCAGGCAATCATCTAAAACAATTGATGATTCTGTAAATTATGGAGCCATGTGCCAGTGTGCTCTGCTTGATCATAATTATCTTGCAAGTAGTCAAATACAAAACAAATTCCAGTTCAATCCATTCTTCAATCATTCTGTTGTGCTAAATAATTTTTCTAGGCTTGGAAATAGACGTTGCGGTAGGATTGAGCCAGATTTCACCGGTAATTCTTATTGAGTCATGATCCTGGCCCAGCATTTTGTCTCCCATGATTTTCTAATCAATCAGCACCCTGTATAGCCTCACGTTTCTAAAATGTTATATTGAAAAATTGGAAATTCAATTCTAAAATTAGTATTCATTTGAATTCCTCGAGCATCTTCTCCATATTCCAGTCCATTAATCTTAACTTTCCTTCAAATGGCTTCAGTCTCACATCTCAATCTCCCTCTTCCCACCTTTTACTGGCTCATTTGGATCAAAGGCTTAAATTCCATGTCCCATACTGGAAATTTCAATGGATTTACCCCCCTCTGTGACTTGGAATTCTGGATAATTTAACCCTACCTCACACGCTCCCTGTCAATGGCTCTCCTATTGTGTTTCCGTAAACCATCTTTCTCATCATCACCACCAAACTTCACCATTTCCAGTATATAGAAAAATCAAATTGATTCCAGAATCTAGAGTTGATATAAAAACGGTCACAGGATTTTTACTTCTCATTGTCAAAATTACTGAATTCCTGAACTGACGGAAAATTTTTAAAAGCAACACCTCTAGCACCGGTTTATTGTTGCAGTAGTAGTGGGAAAAATAACACTTTTGGAAGCTAAAGGGTTCACTCCGGAAATTTATGATTGAGGCTAAGGAAAAAATAAGAATCAAACCTTCTTCATCTTCATCCCCTTTGCTCTGACCAATTATATTTCCCCTAGCTTCTCATCTCCCTCCATTGTTTCATCCATTTCATCTTCTGAAGCTTGTGAAGGAAGCTAAGGCTATTCTTGGAGCTAGTCACTCTTATCCAAAGATTCACATTCACAAGTAAGTTGAGTAAATATTTTTCTTGCTTTCACTTTCATTAAAAAATTCCATTTTGAACTGAAATTCATTAATCACAAAGAATAATCGCTGTAAGAATGAGCCTGGATCACCTGGAAGCTATGAGTCACCTGGTGTCTAAAACTAATTTCCTCAATGAAAATTTTTCACATTTTTAAAATGCCGAAAACCGATATTCCTGATTTGAATTTTAGCAGGAAGACTTCAGCAATCGATGCACTAAGGCGGAACGTAAATTAACTGAAGCTAAATTGTTTAAAGAAGTTTCTTGAAATATTGACTAATAAGTGAATTTCAAAGAAATAAAAAACTTCCACTGTAGAAATTAATATTTTAGCCACCCTGTATTTTGCCTCCCTTGCTGCTGTTTTTTTTCTTGTAAAACGTTGAAGAAGATCTGTGAAGATCATTTTGTTAATTGGGGTCATTTTCACCACTTTCAGTCAATACCAGAAAATTAGCAGTTTTTAATTTTTAAAAAGCTTCAAATCCAGAAGAAAATTTTCCAATTTTCCAAGTACTCGAATAATCCAATCGTGTAATTACATTTTGAGCGGCTAATCTCCAGTACTGCTGGTGGAAAATAACCAAAAGTGGAAATGGGTCAATTCTACACTGTACTGGAGAACATATTGCGCTGTCCTGCTCCAATGTCCCACTAGTTGCGGTTTTGTGGGTAGTTGACTTTATCAGAGCTTCTTAAGACCACGAGGAGTGTATACTAAAGACGCTAATTCATTTTTGGAGTATTTATATTGGAAGAGTCAAAAGACAAAAGAGAGCTGGATGCTATTGTCTTATACACGAGTATACATAGCAGACGCGAGCTTCTGGCCTTAGTTGTTAACCCATAACCCCTGGAGTAATTAAGCTAGAACTGGAAAAAAGCAGATTAGTAAACTTGTGCTGCCATTGCCTGCCCCTGAGAAAAAGATTATCATCCGGAACTGTTATCATTTTCTATTTACAGATTTCCTGTGATCTCCGCATTCCGTGCTCCGCGTTTCCTTCCGCTATGGAATTATAAAGTGAAAACAAGTTTTCTACCTAGTCATTTTAGTCATCTGATGCTGTGAGCCCAGCTTTCGCCCCTATTCTGCCGATTAGTAGAAATCCAGGGTCCTATTATGTCGATTAAAGTGAATTATTACCTAATCCCAAATGTCATCGTCTCATCAGCGGAGGTGGCTGACGGAACAATGAAAATTAAA
>JABASM010002658.1:0-10584 GCA_019776545.1 Brachystomella parvula | reverse complement strand
CCGTCAGAGAAGAAGCCCGTTAAAAGTAGCCCGTCGGATACGTAGCCCTAAAGAAGTGGCCCGTCGGAAAAGTAGCCCCAGAGTAGTAGCCCGTCGGAAAAGTAGCCCGTCGAATACGTAGCTCGTCGGAAAAGTGGCCCATCGGATACGTAGCCCGTCGAAAAAGTAGCCCGCCGGATACGTAGCCCGACAGAGAAGTAGCCTGTCGGAAAAGTAGCCCGTCGGATAACTAGCCCGTCGGAAAAGTGGCCTGTCAGAAGTTGTTCATCAGTCTAGTTATTAAACACACAGGATTTCCAACCCTAAGTATGACTGATTCAAGACAATTAATTGAACATTATCGGTTCCTCTATACGACTGCTGCTGGCAGCTCCTCTCATCCTATTCTTGCCCTTCTCATTCAAACTATGATCTTTGCTCCTCACTCTTCCCCTAAATTTTAATTTCATTGTCGGATTTGCAAGGTGAAGAAATTAATTGACCCTTTCCGCCTAACTCCCGCTTAGGTCTTCAACTTCCTATATACGAATAAGCAGTCAATTTTTAGAATTTATTAAACACGACAGTTCACCCTTCTTTTTTCTGCATAATTTTTGAAGCAAAACAATAAAACTTTTTCACCTCATCCACCAGCTATGCCAGGCAGATTCACGACATCAAAAACCGACTAAACTTCAGCAAAGTAATCCTCCCTTTCATAAATTAACATCTACAAAAGAAATTCCGCACTCCAGTATTTCCATTAAAGGCAGTTACGTATTCTCTGAGTTAAAATATTGCATTCTAAAACTCTAACAGTCACCATAATCCATGCCTTTAGCAGTTCCGATCTCCCATGATTACAAGAGAGCTGGCATGGTGCACAGGTCAGCAGTTTTACATCTTTAAGTCTTCTAAAATTATATTAAATCCTGAAGAGCCCGAACTTTTTCCGAGTTCCGGAATTATCACAAAATTTTGATGAGTTTTAGCCTTTTGAAGTTTTGGGAATCTCTTTAATTCACTAAAGGCTTTTGTAATTACTGACGTTCAATTAGAGTTTTCAATCTCTGACTTTCAGACTCTACACATTTACAATAACGGAATCTGTGAAATTATGACGACTCCTTTACATTTTGATCGATTCTGAGATTTTCTAGCGTTTACTTACACAATTATAGCCTGAGCCCGTAATTACGAACTAGGAAAGTAAGAATCATAACATGAAATTACAGTGCCTTACCCGACTGCGGGTGAATCCACAGAGACTTGCAGTAAATAATTCGGTCCTACTATGACTCTCCTACAAACGCTGACACAATAGAAATAATTTTCCTCAAGATAAAACAAAAACAAATGAATGAATCATGAATTCCGTGAACCTCAAAAACAGAAGGGGACGAACCCTTGAATTCAGATGTAAAGAAATAACAACTGCTACCATAACCTCCCCGATAGAATCCGGGTACCAGTTTATCTCTGCTTCACAATCAGTAGAATTTTAACCGTCTTAATAACTTCATAAAATACATAAAACTGAACGCACAGACTACAATTACAATTCCCTTTCCAAGATATCAATTGAATTCGCCGACGAATAAACTTTAATTCGCAGTCTATTCCGGTATCCCATAATTGAGAATTTCATCCTTGCAATTTACAGTACATAATTAATAAAACATGTCCCTTTCTAGCCTTCCTCCAGTCAAGATACACACTACCCTCATCATATTAATACTTAACATCGGCCATTAAGCGATCCCCTAATCCGTGAATTCTGAAAAGTTACAGAAATAGTATTGATCCGAGACCTTGATAGGGAGACCGGATAGCCCTCGCAACTTCACGGTAGGACTCTTCCTTTTCGCTTCCCTTTCACTTTCACACCCCTGTCTCCTCACTTGCGTTTGACTCTGATTCATCCTCTATTAAACTACTCACAAAATGGTGAACACAGAGCAGAATCAATCGCTTCCTGATTTACAAACCACAGATTATAAATTCGAATTAAATTATAATCACGGCCATTACAATTCCTTCGTTGTTTTCCACTATTCGAACGGCGGTAGGGTGAGGACCGGAACCAATTGTTACCCAGCATTAAAACGAATTAGGTTTCAATCTTTTCTCTGCTTACCCAAAAAAAAAATTCCAATTAATAATGACGGAAATTATCATTCTTGGGTTGGATTCTCCTCTCATCGAACTATTTTATTCGGAGGAAGATGAACGAATTCATAGGGGAAATTCTCCCTTCCATTTTTCCTCATCTCCTGCTGTAGCAAGATGCTCCGCTATGTCTTGTTCGATCCCTTCAATTCTATTTTACCCTTTTACCTCAGGAGAAGACAATACTAGGGAAACATGGAAGAAACGCAACTTACAAAGGAAGTGATGCTCGTCCATTCAGTTGCTCTAATTAATTCCAATTCTGATTCCGCTAACATGAAAAAAGTTATTGAGTCAATCTCGGCAGCAGACAACACTCACAAAATTATGATTCATTTCTACCCCCAAGACAGTATTCATATTTCAACAGCAATTGGGCCACCATTAAATGTCTATATACAATCCGCTGATAATAATTTAAAGCCACTCAAAACCTATAATATAGAGCAAGAGATCCCCTAATTTTACTTTCATTTTTGAAAAGAAAGGAAACCCTACTACTCCTTGTCACAGATTTAAAATTCCGCTTATACATGCAAGGCCTTAAACCCCCCCCCCCTCCCCTTGTTTTACCTTGAGTTCCGTGTGAAAAACTTAAACTAACTTACAAAAATCCACAGGGGATTAATTTCCTATTAATTTTAATTAAACTATGTTAAACGAGCCAACTCACTTCCATCCACTCTTCATTGATTAAAACGGCAGCTGACAATGTGATAGTACCTAGCATTTTACTCGGTTTTCCTTTTGATAGGATCTTGTAAGTTTTGTGCAATTAAATATTCCGCAAGAATTTCTACATGTTTCTATGTTGCTAATTCTGAATCTGTCATATCCACACCTTGTATAGAATACGTAATTAGTCGGTGATTACTTTGGAAGCCTAAATACTACAAGGGAAGTGAGACATATGAATACATCAACAAAAAGAAGAAATTAACGATCATGCATTTTCACCGTAGAAATCCCAATTACCACCTTGAACGAGAGATGATGTTACACTTCCTCATTAGTCCCTCTTCCATTCCTCCTACACATCCTGCTCCTGCTTCTTCGGAATCTCTACGCTATACTTTCTTAATCGATTAATCCCACGTATAATAAGAAGTTTCACGGCTCTTCCCCTTGCACTCCCCTCCTTTTCTACGCGAGAGACAGATTCAGAGGAACCCAACCTTAAGGAATCAAAGGACACATCAGCAGTCCCTGGAAATCAGATTTATTTATACGTGAAGAAAAGAAATAATGATGGAAATCCTTCCGATTGCATTCGGAGTCGGAGATTTTAAAGCGGATTACAAGTAGATGCCTACTATAATTCTAAGGTTTAACAAAGTTTGAGTATCCCGGGGTTGGTAGAGAGTTCTCAGCACTGCTGGGAGAAATTAGAAAAAGGTAATTTTGTTAAGGGACGAATGAGTAAAGACAGCAGTTTATGGTAGGTGAAAGTCCGCAAGAACTTTCTCTCTCCTTAGTACCTGACTAGTATAATGTCCACAGGCTTCCAAATTCAGTTTCCTGTCCAGGAATTACATTTCCACAACCCACCGGATGCGTTTTTATTTTCTTCCAAAAATACCGTAGGAAATTGAAGTCCTGGTTGTATTTAAATTCATTCTACTATAATTCCAGGACTAAAAACATCCCTTCCCTTCCCCGGCTCCGTTTCTGTGTAACAGATTCTGTGATTAGATCTTGACCATTAATCACTCTCATCTCCTCCTCCGAAAAAAAAATAAGCACGAGATATCCAGCTCAATTACTTTCCCTTCCTTACCTTTTATTTCTCTTCCAACTCTTAGCACTAGTAAGTGCGATACAGCTAGTAAACCTCTCCAATATACGTCCCCTCAGTATACAGGGACATGTCTCCTCTAATCTCCAAGAATTTAATTCCATGATCTTCTCTACTCTTTCCTAATTATTTCAAATTACTTTGTTAATAATATAGAATCGAACCACGATTTGAAACATGCCCGAATTTAATGACCACGTGATGCTCATAGTATGCCTAAGAATTGCAAATTCACACATCTGCATGTAATCAATTTAATAATGAAGAAAAATTTCTTGATTATTCAAACCTTGTAATCCATAATATTATCTACTCCCTAGGTTTACCACACACACAATAATCTTCCTCGCCTATTAAACCCTTAACGTAAAACAAAACGTTAATTACATTCTCACCAGACACAACGATTACAATTACAGAATTTTTTTAAAAACCCACAGAAATTGTAAATTAAATAGCCTGAAATTTCTAAATTCGTTCGTAACAGGGGTGTCATTTTATACATTATGCCCTAATTTTCGGAGTGCTAGCCTTAATTACAAATTACACTTTCAATTTAAAGCATACCTTGACCTTGTATACTTTTCCAAAGCGACTAAAATTGAGGACGCCTGTCATAGGCTCGCCTGTTTCGAGTGATAACAGTTGGGTAGAGAGGGTAAGCATCGAAATCACTATCCATATTCCAGGCAACCCAGTAATTCTCTTTGCAAAACTGATCAAGAGCTTCTTCACTTCGCAACCCAAAATCCGGAAAATGCTCCACTCGATACCATTCGATTCCAAACTTTCTCGCCCCTATTTGTGGAAGGTAGGTTTGCAAATGTGGATAGTCTTCTCGATACGAAATTCGACCCAAAAATCTGAAACCATCATCGAGTCTTGACAGATACATCTTGATCCGCATCGTTAATCTAATTAAGGTTCCGAGTGGCAGCCAGGAAAATAGTTCTGCATAATTACATTAGAAGTACTTCAGAGGCACCCGCTCTAGCTCCCATTGTAACCGGGCAAATTGCGTTCCAAAATTGATTCTATCCAAATCTTCCCCAGGATAAATGATCAACAGCAGTGCGTGACGAATAGTACGATTTCCTTTTCGCACTATGGCAACAGTTAAACCAGCTCCAGCGTTCAAGGGCCCAGCCGACTTAGCTTCCAGTTGCACCAAATTTAAACACCACCATTTTGACGGTACCCAAGCAGGACCTAGGTGAATTACACTTATAATCACATTAGGTGCATTATTCTCCAGCCGCAAGAATCCTTTGTACGCCATTATTTGGTAACAATGGTGAAATTGATGACGGGCTCCTACCGAGCTCAACCAACAGCTCAACCAATAAGCTCCTTCACCAGTCAAGCTTATACGGCCATCCTTTTGAAGCAGCTTGAAAAAATCAAGCAAGGTAGTCGGAAAATACTGCACGGCGATTTCTTCTAACTTTTCGACCGTTAAGGTGGGGGGCTGGAATCTTCGTTGCCAAATGAGGTATTCGGGGAAATGTAGAGTGAGAAATTACATGATTAGAATATTGTCATATCTTATGTCTTAAGAAGCATGTAGTACACTATAATGTATCGAATTACATCTCCACCAGAACAAAACTCATCTCTTTGCACGAGTAATAGACAGCAAATGGCTCATCCAGCTTTTGGCTCCCTTATAGATAATTCATCATCAGGGTCAACTGAGCTTTGAGGGAATATTGGAAAAGGAAAGATGTTAAGACGCGTGGCTGGTCTTCCTCGGCATTAAATTAATTTTTCAACTTTGATCATTAGAGTAAATAAAAGTTTCCAATACTCGAAAATAGGATAAGCATAAATTGTACACAGTAAAAAATAGTTTAGTATGTGACCGTACTTAACCTTATTATAGGTCATCCCCGCTTGAAAACCGGTTTTCGAGAAAAAAGTGGGAATTGAATTTAGTCCTTCCTACCCTGCTTAAAATTAATGCAGCAGAAGCTAAGAGGTTCAGTACGTTATTGGTAAAAGTAAAACTGGCCCCGGCAAAAAATGGATCTAAAACCAGCTCAAAGCTTTTAATTTTTCCTCTGAATTTCAATCCAGGAAAACCAGAAAACAATTACAATTGTACTAAAAAAACACGCGATTGCATCATCCGTTTCTTCTCCGCTGCCGCATTTCTCACCACGCCGTGGACGAGTAAGCATCAGCCATCAGCTAGCAGTTTTTTGATTACTTTTGTGGATCCCATCGATTAAAGTAGATTAACGATGAGTTTTAATACCATGCTGCAGGTGCTTCGGTACCTGAATCTTGGCCAATACGAATCACCGTTACAAGGTAAGTCAAAGCAACTATTGAAATTTGTTTGGAAAATCTTCATTTTCCATAGTGAATAAGTCGGGTCAATAATCAACGCCCTTAGGTTATTATTCCTGATTTCTACCCCCCTAATATTACTTAGTAATTGGTCTTATATAAGGGTGATCTTATGATCGAAAAGGGCCGAAAGTAGTGTTTTCTGATAGAACATAACCCCCTTTAGGTAATTAGGTACCTTAAGTACGATGGGTTAGGCAGGGTCATGCTGCACAGGCCTTAGTCCCTTAGTACCCCTTTTCTCATACTCAGGATAAGCTAACTTCACCCCCTGCGGCCGGCCTACTCTTCTCCACCTAGCTCTATCCTCAGTTTCCCGGGATGTTGCGTCATCCTACACATCATCATCCACGTCCTCTCCCACGAGGCGGACTCCCTTTTCCCTAGTTTTAGCTACTCTAGTAGTTAAGTCGAGTATAGAAGGTTGATCAGTTCAGACCTGTTTATTCTTGCTTCCTTGAATAAACCCTACAAAACTTGGAGCCCCTTCAGTTGTTGTCATCGTTTATTTACAGTAATCTACAATCTATATCCAAGTTAGGAACATCTTCTGATTTCCGAACAATTTCATCCTCTTTTTTAATTTCAGTTTTGACAGAGTGCTGTTGCTCTGAACTGTTTATTTCAGCTTCCATTGATTCGGAGCATTTTTCATGACCAGTTTGATACTGGAGCGTTTTTTCAATATGTAGAGTGGATTCAGGCTGAGCACACTGGGGTTCCAGGGTGGCCAGTCCTTTTCGCCCAGCGCTCGCATTTCCGGAAATTTGGCCAGTTTGATCGTCTGGCACGTGTCTAACTTCCACAGACTTATAGGACTGAGGAGTTTCTTTTATTACATGACCAGCTGACAAGGACTGGAGCTTTTCTTTTGATACATGACCCGTAGACAATGACTGGAGCTTTTCTTTTTGTTCTGCAATTTGTGTAGAAGCAACTTTGTTATTTACAGCTTCTGTGGTCTCAGCCACGTATGACACATGCGGTAAAAGAGAAACATTTTCTTCTGATGAAAAATTGCATGCCATTGTTAGAATGTCGGGTTTTATTACCCTTGCTAGTTTTTGAGAATGATTATTGTTTTGTAAAAAGTCGTTGAGTTTAATGGATTCCATCTTAAAAGTGCTGTTGTGCCACTGAATCTCTTCCTTTGCAAAATTAATGTCGAGCTTATTGAATTTACAGAAATCTACTCCTAATAAAATGTCAAAAACGAAATCCTGAACTACGTACAGGTTGTAAGTGACTTCAGGCGAATTTCCTATTTGGATTTTTACCGCTGTCCACAGAGTGACGGGTACTTTGCTTGAGCCTATTCCTACTAAGTTTACTGTCCAATTTAATTTTTGAACCTGGGTTGCCAAGTTAGCATTGATTAAAGAGACAGTGCTTCCACCGTCAAGTACAATAGTTGCTGGATTTGAATTTACTTTACCAAAAAATCGCACCAGTCCGCCCTCATTCCCTATTTTTAAAGTATGCTCATAGCTAGTAACTAAGGGTTGAGACTGGGAGGATTTCTCAGGGATGGAGGAGATTCGGCATTTGGCAGGGGGAGGAGACGCTCTTGTGTTTGACTCTGATTTTGCTGCTGACCCGAGTAATTCTGGTACCGCGGAGCGCTTCTTGAGGAAGGGCCCCGCGTGCGCAAGTTTCCCTGACGGCAGGCGGCTGTATCGTGGGTCTCTGTATTGTGGTATTCACAGAATACTTGAGCCCAGCAGTTACGCGACGTGTGATTTGGTTTGCCACATTTAAAACAACGCAACCCACGGAAGTTCTGGTTCCGGTTTGATTTGGGTGTAGAACTATATCTAGATTTTTTAGCCGAGCCGTAGTCGCTTTCTGGGGATTTTTCGTCACGCTTTCTTTTGCGGTGGCTATTGTTTCCATCCGATTTATTCCGAGCGTCATTCCGTTCCGCAGCTTGGTTAGCGAAAAAATCTTTTTGATTTTCCACCATTGCATTAAATAAAACTGCTTGGTTTTCCAAGAGCTTCGCCATTTGAGTAAGCTCAGCAGATTGCAGCTTTCCTGTTTTTTCTTTATCATGAGTTGAATTGACCGACTCATCGTTTTCTACTAAGTACATTGTGTCAGCGATTTTTCGGGCGCCTTTGATAAGCTCCTCGATTGTAGACACGTTTAGTAAATTTATTTTTTCGATGTAACTGGGTTGAAGACCCCGAATCAATTTTCGAATTTTTATTTCCTCTGCCATTTCTGGATCGTAATCATTACAGAGATCCAGAAAGGCGTAAATGAAATCTTCCACAGTCTCTCCTAGCTCGTGGCGGCGCTCGTGAAGTTTCTGTTCAGCCACGTCTTTATTGGCTACAGATTTGAACGCATTTTGGAAGGCCTCTATTAGCTCATCCCAAGTTACGTCGGGTTCCGGTGGAGTGGCGTTCCCTGCTAGATTGAGATTCGCGGTTTGATGCCGTATCGTCCTATCCCGTTTCCAATGCAAGAACCATTGGCTTGCACTGCCGAGAAGATAGTTTGGAAATTGAATGACTCTGATTTGGGGCGTCCAGGCGTTAGCCTGTGCCACCATTTCGAATTTTTGCAAATATTTGAAAGAATCTTGACTTGGACTGAATTTGTCCGGGGTAATACCCACTTTGACGGGCTTTGGAATTGCAGGGGCCATTTTTAGGTAAACTAGCTTGCCAATTGAGATTTAGAAAATATGGAGTAGTTTAATTTCGGGCGGTTTTAAGGTCCAAACGGACTGAGTTTTCCTGAGCTAATTTAAAATAGTTGGACAGGTCAAAATCGTATTTAGTAGAAAGGAGTGCTACTTCAGTGGGACGTAGTTTGAAAAAGTATTTTATTTCAATGTCAACAAATGCAATGTCCAGTTGAACTAGAAATGAGCATACGGACTTTAGAAAGATGGCTTTCGGAATGGAGTTTAGAAAATCGAGGGTATTAGTCAGTGCAAAAGCGTCTGCGTCTTCTCTAATGTAAAGTGAGGTGGGAAGTGAGAATAGTAAATTACTCCTGCGTACAGCAAGTTTTAAATGGGCAGAATAAACGACTGAGCTCAATGGATTGGGTCCATTTTTGCAGGCTTGATCGAGTTTTGCAATGTCTTCCAAATTTAGGTAGTCTAGTATAGCGAACAGACAGTCCTCATTTAGTTGATGCATGCGTGTTTGAAAACGAAAAGATTTCGAAAATGAGGAAAGCCAATTCTAAAAAAAAAAATTTTTAAATGGAAAAGGAAAGAATGGGCTTGCAGTTTAGTATTTTGCATACGACGACTGAATTAGGTAAACTTATATGAAGTAGTTGTTGTTTACCATATGAATTCTGATTTCGGTAAAATGTTGAGATTCGACGGATAGATTTAACCTTCGTAAATATTTAGAAAGTGCCCGATGAGAATTTGAATAGCCTTTAAGAATTTGAGAATGGAAGAGAAAAGAGCTAGGCTTAATAATTTCTTAAAAGGTTGGATTAATCGTCAGCCTTCAGAGATATTAAAAATGCCTGATGAAAATTTAAAAAATGTTATAATTTCTATTGCAGTCCGCTTAAACTTGCGTTTCGTTACTGTAGAGAGGAAAGGATTTTTATTTGAAAAATGAAATAAATTATTTATAAAGGAGGAAAGAAAAATAGAAATTTTAGATTTGGCTACGGCTTTATAAAGGGATATCGACGAGGACTGTAACGCACGTGTGGCGCTATTGATTTAGAAGATAGAAACAATAGAAATTAATAGTATATGCCTGCTGCAACCACAGCGACAATAAAAACTCTGAGATAAAAAAAAAAAACTCAATTTTCAAAATTGGAGAAGTAAAGATTTAGAAAATTATTAACTCGTTTTGCAGTCAGAATATGCAAGATTAATTTTCGCGACTGAAAAAGTGGTTGTTTACTCGCCTAATTTTTAAAGATTTTGAAAAAACGAAATTGAAACTTTTTTGATCTAAGAATCGATAGGGTTTGAATATGGTGCTGAAAGAAATTGCGCGATTTTGATTTGGGCATTCAAGGGTAAGGTGACCGCCTGAATGCTTCCATCAAAAATTTCCTGGTTTCTGTAATGTACTGCCCATGTAATTCAGGGGTTTGGTGACCTCAAGAACTTGTTTGACAAATTAGACGCTTTAGTCTTGATGTGCTGGACAAAATGAACTCAAGGGTTTGGAGACCTCAAGAATTATTGGAACAGTGCGAGCGCGTTATTTCTATTTAATTTAATTTACGTTATTGTTACCCGGTGGTTTTACTGGAGATTTTGATGGAAGTGAGCCAGTGAGTCCTCTGTCCGT
>JABASM010002657.1:0-10586 GCA_019776545.1 Brachystomella parvula | reverse complement strand
GATGGCAGTTTCAGTAATGGCGATTTAAGTTTTTTTTAATGGCAGTCTAAGATTAATTAAATGGGCCGTTAAATGGCGTCCAAACAGATCACCTGTGCCAGCGTCACTCTCGCTCGCTCTTACGTCATTTCGCATCTTCTTTTCAACCCCGTGTCTTCGTCTGAAAAGAATGACGAGGAATTCGCTTCCAAATTCAAAAGCTCTTTCTGACTAGAGTGAATTACTCAAGCTGTCGCATCCCCTATATCCTGCGACGGAAGGGTCATAATTTAATACAATGAAACTACTCGAAGGAACTCACTTCATAAAATGCCCAACTTGAGAAAAATTGCGTATAAAATTCCCCATATCCTTTGCTGTTAGAAACCTTCTTCTTGTCTTGCGTAAGGTAAATATGGAGCGTAAGGATAGGAATTCTTAGCTTCAATTGCTCCTAAGCATTGCTGTCCTTGCTCATTTCTCCACGAGATAAGTCTGCTTCCTGCTTTCTCTTTTCCTTACTAGAACAGCAGAGGCTCTATCGATTTCATGAAGAGAAAGCAGTATGAAACTCCGAGGCCTCTCACCACTCCAGTTTCCCCAACTATGTTAGGACCATACGGAGGAGCCAAGGAGTCCGTAAAGAAGAAGAGTCTCATCATGCACAGGCCTCATTTGAATACAGAAGTGAGAGCTGTTACTTTTTTCAGTGGTAATAATGGTAGATGGGCGTGTGGAAAAGTGGGACGAGCAATGGAAAGTCCGGCTGTAAATGTGTAAAAAAAAAGCTACATGCAAGGAGTCCAATTTTCCTCAGTTCCCAAAATTCAAGCTCCATATTTCCTTCATTTCCATATCACATTTTGACTTTCACATGATTCAGCAACAGCAGTGTCCATCACTATCCTAGCCCATGATTCCATAGAAGCTTGGTTGGTTAGCAGAAATTTACTTTTTTGCTTTTGATCGTATCACTATACTATTTCAGCTTCATTCTTCTTCTCCCCCAAGAATTGAGTAAATGCAAATTCCAACAACTCTTTCATTTCCTTTTCTCTAGTATTTCAGATTGAGGGTTCTTCTCTTTAAAGAGTCAAGAACCCTCAGCATTTTCAGGAAATTGCCAGGAGATTCCTGAACCTAGGATTCAAGGGAGGATTTTCTAAAAAGAAAAAGAGAAACGACGCACTTTCTCCAAATAATAATGATTCCCCATTCACAACCCTCATCTACCCCTTCATTCATCAAGTTTCATTCTGTCCTAACCATTTGATGAATTTCAACGGAGAGGACTCCAGGGAATGAGACTGTCGGATTAACTTAGGTGGGAATCAGGAAAGGCTCAAGGAATCCAAAAAACAGAACGGTAACTTCTGCAAACCGTGCTGTTTTTTTTTCAGCAGGTCGCAATATATGGCAAAATTATGGTATCACATGAAAAGGTTGAAAGCTAAAACCAATAGTGACAAACTGCTGGTTTCGCGGTAACGCCAGAACAAAACACAGTACGTTTTGCTGCAAATTTGCCAGTGTCTGCCTGTTTCTAGTAAAAGCAATATACAGGGTTCTTATCTTTAAGGGAGTTTGGAGAAAGTTTTTTTTATGGAAGTTTTAACGAGATTGGTGAAAGTTCCACTCACTTAAGATAAGGACCCGGGATGCGTATGAACCACAAGCTCTCTCTGGGAAGAATGGATAATGCAACTAGTCTTCGGAGAATAAGCTTCTTAATAATTCACATCTTTCTCATCACCTTGTATCACTATGCGCCTGTTGAAAGGTTAATTTTCATAGTACGAGCTTAAAAGTAGTTTCCCTTTGCTAAACAAATTTTTGCAAGATTTTGACCCTGGAGTTTGCAAAAAGCGAGGAAAGGTCTGCCAACTGGAACTGGCGTCTTTGCTTTCCACAAGTAATATATCATCACAGCGCGTAGAAAATGTAAGGCAGAAACCAATGACGATTACACGCAGCGATTTGTCACAGCGAATGTGTTAGAACAGGTTTAGTTTATTCAAATAAGGCGAAATTGCGCAAAAACCCAACCGAAAATTAAAGCGCTTAGAACTAATAGCACTAACCGGATTGTATGCCAAGAGAAGGGTAATCGTTTTTTCTGCTGGAATATGTTAGGTGACGAGATATTCAGCGGTAATCCTGGATAAATTGATTAAACTAATTTACTTCACGCTCGCAGGGAGAGAAAAGATCTTGCCTATGAATTCCGCTCCCTTTCTCTTTTTCATCCGGGAAGCTATTTTTTAATTCGTATGAAAAATAACCCTTTCATAGAGCGCATAATGTGGCAGTTGAGTTGAGTGATCTTTGCTCAGAGGCAATTGTAATTAAACCTGCCCATTAAATTCTTTTTTTAAGGATACTTTTTCCAGAGAATAGGAAAATGAAACAGTAAAATCTAGTTTTGATTAAGGGTCGCTCAGCATGTAAAAACTTGGAAGTTGATAATCAGAGTTTGTTCACTAGTGTGGAAAGTACAGGACTATTAACGTTTTACTGTTTAAATATCCCGGAGTCTTTTCCCCTCAACAAAAACTATAAAATTTGTGAGGTTTAAGAGAAACAGAACACGTCCGCACATTCAGAAGTCTCCTTCCCACCTCTTTCTACCATAGAGGAAAAGTAACTTTTGCCATTATTTCAAGGAATCGAGCACTAATTGACTCCAAGGTGACGCTTCTTCCATTGTACTTCCACAGCATTTCACCAAAACGAACAATATTATTTGGAACTTTTGCAAGAATTTTAGGCTTATTTGAAGTGCTGCAATATTCATTTGAAGGAGTTTCTCTTTCACTTTGAACTTAGGCATCCACATCGTGGTGTCCTCTTAAAAGTTAGAATGGGTATAAGTTGGCTCTATGGTACTAGTAGAGTAGTATCATCCAATTTAAGTGTGTCGTAGAAAGTTTTTCACTTTTTTAAAATTCAAAAAACCAATTCTGGTCTGTTTTATTGCAGGACGACTTCAGCAATCAATGTATTATAAGTTAAAACCAAATTAATTGAATAGAAACCTTTTAAAAAATATTGAAATATCAATATCGAGCAAGCAGACTACGAAAAAGGTGAAAAACTTTCTCGATCCTCTAAGTTAGAAGACCCTGCATACAAGCTCTTAGGGTCATCAAAGCATTCGCGGTATGAAAAAAGTCCTATTGGTCCAGAACGGTTATTCTCTCCTCTTTTGTTTAAAAAATGCGGTTTCGTTGATGAAAGTCCAATTCACGAAGAGTGGTTTGCATCTTTTTTTCACAAATTTTTTTAAAGGGGTTTTGTCTATTCTGGCAATTTTTTTTTTTTGTGGAAGAATGGTGGGAGAGAAATTAGCAAGATAAATTCGCCTCTACGCTGTGTACCAAAACTATACTTTCTAGTTTACTATTTTCTTAACGAGATAGAAAAAGCTGAATTTCTAAGTGAGTTTAAAAAAATTATGCGAAAATACAATGAAAATTCTGTTTAGAGCTTCCAGTTGATTTTTGCAATTTCTTTGGTTATTTTTGCAAAATAAACTAATTTAGCATTGGTAAAGATTAATAATCCTTGCTTAATGGACAGCGCAAAGCTGTTTTCGGCGAATGCCAAATCCTTAGCAAGCGAAGAGCCCAGAGCATTGCGTCAACTCTATTTTACAGAAATTATCCACCAAATTCTCATCGCCAAAGTTCCCTGCGAGAGCATTCCTACTAAATTCCAGCTGAAGAGTTCTAAAAGACAATAAAATGCTGAGAAAGAGTTAAAGTGGCTGTAAATTGAAGATTATGTTCTTTATTATGAATTTTGTAGTCTTAGAATTTTATTCGTGAGGGTCTTGGGAATAAAAATGTGAATAAGATTTTTAATGCAGAAAGGAGTGAAAGTAGACCGGAGTTTATTAATAGCGCGAGCGCTATTCATGCGAATGCAATGTCCGTCCGGACGTCCGTCCTCACCTATAGATCTCAGCAACGATTAGTCGGATTGAGTTGATTTTTGGTATTGAGAGTTCCTTAGGGTCCCTAGTTGTTCAATATTAAATATCTAAGCAATTGGTCAAATTTTTTTTTTTTTTTTTTTTTGTTAATTTTTTTGTTTTTAATTTTTTTTTTCAATCTTTTATTTCAAACTTTTAAATTTTCTTTTATGGTATTACCCCGTATGCACCCGGTATACTCGGTTTACCCCCATATACACCCGGTATACCCAGTTCATTCGCGCTATTCCATACATCCGTCTTGCACGGTTTATTGTTTATGAAGTTTTGAGTTCTGGCGGTGGTGATAGCAATAGTAGTGAGCGTTCTAAATGATTCGAATAATGAAAATATAGAGAAAAACACGAAAAAGAGATGTTTCTTTTTACCGCAAATGCCGACGGACATCTCGACCAGACTAAAACACTGACTTCGTCGGTGATCAGATAAGATTAGCTTAGGACAAATACGTAAGTCGGATTTGTGAAAATGGTGGATAAGCGAATTCTACCCAGGGCAAAAAAAAAATTGACGCTTCACCTCACATCCACATCTCACTTCCACCAAACAGGAACTGTCCCACCCAAGCATTCCTTTCCCGGCGCTATTGAATTCTGGAAAAATCTGCCCCAGAGGGTGTGCTGAATCGAAAAAGTCCAAAATCTACAAAAAAAAATTGCTCATGACGCCGTACTGTCTCCTCTTTGACTTTTACCCTGGGGAAAAAAGCTGAAATGAGAAAGTGAAAGCTAGAGGAAGTTCATGAAATTAAATTCTCCACCAGACTCCTGGGGTTGAAGTTCACGGGCTCTCGGCCATTCCTCACCATGATAAATGCGGGGAGTCTGAAGACTCCCCGCGTTTAATTAAAAATTCAAAATGATGCAAACCAAAATGCATCTACTATACATTTCTGCGGATTCGAGGAGAATTGCTTTCCTGGTGCTCATAGCTGTTTTTCCTGAAGTTTAACTCCAGTTGATTTCCAGGAATTTATGAAAGACACTCCTGACTCGATGCGGCTAATGGGAATACTACACAACAAACGCTCCCTGATTTCTATGGTTAGGGTCAATGAAGGTGACTTTGGACAGAAGTGATGGAGAGGAAAGAGGAGAAGCTGATGAGTTCTTTAGAAATCTCTTTGAATAGAGGTTTCAATTACAGATACGAAGATCTAGTGGCTGTGAAATTTCAGCTCATTTCCTCTTCCTCGTTTTAACTTGTTTCCGGTTAGCAAAGTGTAAATTGAATTCAAAGAACACAAACTAAAGATCCGAGTAATTTGAGAAGGGAAGCGTGACGTCAAGTTATGGATTTCTCGAAATTCAGTTGAGAATCATCAGAGAGGCTAGGTTAGGTGACAATGATGGCTAGCTTAAGTGTTAGGGACCTACACTTTTTGCTCTAATTTTTAGAACTTACGCTGATTCATTAATTTTTCCATCAGTTTTCCATTGGGTTTTCCCGGCGTAGTTACTTATCTTAGAGCGTGAATCCGGCAAAAACTTCACAGGCGGAATCTTCTGCAACCTGTCTTCCTTCTACAAATCCTTTCTGCTGCCCCCGCAGAAGCACAATAACAATACTGCAGAAAATTTCCGTTAACTTGTTTGTCCGAGGGCACGTGAGAAATCCGCCTGGCTGTCAAGTGCAGTGTTTATCCGCTTTTGACTTTTAAGGCCGTGGCATTTTTTTTTCGGGGAGGGGGGAGTGTGATGGAAAGGACATGAAGTAGCTAACAGGGGACAGCGGGAGAGAAAGGATTAACGATGACTCATGACGAAGTGTTTAGATCCTAGTAAAGCAAAGTGGGAAACATTTCACTTGATCGTGGAAATTTTTACAGGAGGTTAATTAGCAACAAGAAAATAACAACAAGCATGAACGAACTTTTTAGTTTCAGGTAAAAAATTATAATCGGTGCCAATTTGTTATTTATTGGAAGAGAATCCGAGCTGTGAGTAGAGGAACTCGGATTACTTAGCTTTTAATATTAAGCTTCGACTTGGCGTAGCTCCCATGCCGAAGTACGCATGCCCAGTTAGCTATACCTACCCTCCTGTGTCACGCTAATCCTATCATCCATGTCATCCGTGTCAAGCATTCCTAACGGTATTAAGAGCGGTACTTATTGATTTTCCTCAACTTTTTTTTTGTTTTTGGAAGTCCAGGTTTGATGCTGCGCTTTTCTACGCCCACTTTTCTAAAGTCCACTTCCAAACCGTTTTGGCGCATTTCAAAAATCTGATTACTGATTATTTTCAAATACTTGGATGGACGATTGACACTCACTTCTCGGCTGATAGCCTTTTTAATCCCTTGAAATGAGATCTTTTATTGAGGTCATTAAATATTCTCGAAGTTTCTGGTCAGTCAAGATGTGTGAACATATGTTTTTTATCTCCAGGTTTAGTGATTGTAAAAGAAAAGCAGATTGAATTTTCAACTGCCTATTTATTTTATTGTTTAGCCGCGTGGGGGGTCAAGTGCACACCGGAACTAAAAACTAGATGAAGAGAAAGTCTTTTGAATGAAGGGAAAATAATCAGAATAGAATACGCTGGAGAAAGTTTATTCTTTTATGAGCATAAATCAAGATTTTCGGAATATGTAACCTGTTTACAGTCTTCTGATTCTAGTTAAAATCCAATGAGGAATTGGGAATAAAATATGAAACATCCAAGGGATGAGGCTGGAGAGTCAGAACAAGAAAGGATATAAAAAACTAACAGCTACTTTCTCTCACTTTGTACTCTTCATTCTTTGTCTCAGTTTTTCCCTGTTAGTCCCAACCTTCTTCCTGACTCCAATTAGTACTTGAAGTTTTGTTATTCATTCCCGAGTAGAAGATGTAGATTTCTATGGTACGGAAGTGAAGGCATGATGGATGACATCTTCAAGCCCCATTCCAACGACGCAGACTATAACCATACCAGCCCCAGCCACAGACGTATAATTTGGCAACTCTCCGAAAATTGTGACCTGTAAATGAGGGAAAGCATTAGATACATTAAATGAAATTTAAATTAATTTGGACTACTCGAACTAGGCCGTACCTGGAGTACATATGCCAAAACTATGTCCAATGACCGTGTGACCGCTACTCTTCCTGCACCCTCATGACCCAGAGCGATTGCCACCAAGATTTGCCCAGTAACCCCAAAGACGGCGACTAGGACACAGAGAACCCACTCCTTAATTGAATTGTCAGGCAGTTCAAACTCTCCGAAGAGTATGAGAATCCCAGTACTAATGACAAGGGACCAGAAGGAGAATTGGAAGACGACGACCGAGAAATGTACGTCCTTGCACTTCCGCATGACGACGATGTTAATTGCCGTGAAGACGGTTCCGCAGAGGGCGGCAACGTAGCCAAGGACGTTGTAGTTTGCCACCTCCCCAGCATCACTGGGAAACAGGAATGGAGGCTTCGTGATCATCACAACTCCCGTTACGAGGAGCGTCACAATGAATGTCCTGTAGAAGCCACAGGGTTCTCGGAGCCAAATGTGAGACATCACCATTACAAACACAGGAGAACTGAGAAATAAAAAAAAATGGAATGATAAAACGGAAAACAAAAATTAATTTGACATTGGAATCCTACTGCAAACGCACCTAAAGATAATTGTGGCTGCATCCCCGAGCGGAAGGAGGCGGAAGGAATAAAACAACAAAACGAGCGTAGTTCCTCCCACGATTCCTTGTGCTGTGAGGAGTAATCGAGATCCCTCCGGTCCGAGCAGATTTTTTCCTTTGTACAAAGCAATCGGAAGTGTCAAGGCCACCTAAAACAGATCCGAATTTCATTTACTTCAAAATCATAGAGTTAAGGATTCCAAAAAAAATTTTAAATTTTGAAATATTTTTTAGAACACTCACTTGGAATAGGGATCTGAAAATGAGAAGTTCCATTGGGTCAATATCTGTAAGATATTTGACAGTTCCTGAGCAGAGGGTGAAAAACACACCGGACATAAAGGCAAGGAAGATCCCAAGCCAGTTGGCCTTTGTTGGAGCATGTTTTTTAGATTTGGGAATAAGCGGTGTCTTGCTGTCGCAGCCCTTTGGTGGTATGAGACTTGGATAGAGATTCGGTTGTCCATTGTAGTCAGACTTAGGGTAAACTATGATGTCTGGACGATGGTGGTAGTTGTCTTCGCTCCCTTCAAGTTTCTCACCAGGTTGGTGGAACTGAATATATTGTGGGAGATATGTTTTTTCAATCTCAACTGTACTCATCCTCTAATTCTTCTAATTTTTTAAATTAACTTTTTCTAAATCTGTAATTTGAGAACGCTTTTGAGATGGTTTTAGCAGTCTCCAAATTGGAAATGAGACCTTTACTCACCAGCTTCTGAACTTTTATTCAGGCTCTGACGTTCATTTCTCTTCGCTGCCATATGTTTAATTAAGAACAGCTGCATTCTTCTGGAAAATCTCAATCTTAATCACAGGATTTTCTCAGGCTATCATCAATAAGAGGACTTATAGCAAATTTTTTGAAAATTCAGATTAGCAGCGAGGATCGTAGAGGCCAACGAGAGGATTATTTCATAATGCTCTTCACCGCGCTCTACCAATAGCTGAATTCGTGCCGAGTATAGGTTAGTTAACAAGCGTAAGGAACGTGATTAACAGGCTGCCACCCTGGGAATCCTTCCAGTTTGCTTTCCATGGCTTAAGTAACTTTTTCGCAACCGATTGAATGACCGAGTGCAGAGTGGGTTACACGAGTCTCAACCTAAAGCGTCTTAAACCCCCGCCACTTAAAACGTAAAAAGGTATGTGCCATACACATCCCGCCTCACCTCGTGGAAAAAGGAGTCAAGCCTGTAATTACTTCATGCTAACGCTAAGTAAGGTCATTAATTATTAATGTCTCACCTTATATAATATGATACTCGATACTGGATATAGGCTGCATGGCTCTCTATAACTAGCTTTTCACAAAATACAGCCACATACTTTCCTCATATTACAAAAGAAAAGTGAGAGGAGAAAAGGTGAAAGTAGGGTTCTCCTCTCTATTTTCCAAATTAAATATAATGTATGAGAAAAATTGATTTTTCATCCATTCATTCCTAAATTTGGTTTTCTAGTACACTGCACTAAGCATATCCTTCTTCAGCGTCAGCCTTTTCTTCTTTTTTTTTTAATGCTGAAACCCAATTTGAGTTTGTTTCATTATATTTGTCCCTGACTGAGAAGAAGCAGAACTTGAATTGGAATGCTTAAAGGTTAAGACCTGCTGAGCCTGATTGAATAAAATCGGATGTCAATTGATATAAGCAAAGACGTAAAATCTTTTCATTGAGTTCTTGGAAGTGTACACTCAAAGTATCATGCTCTGCTAAGTTTATAGCTTGAAAGTAAGGATTTTCAAGAGCCATTCATCAGTTTATTGGATTTGTACTGGAGGTATGGCGTGGAGACATAAAATTGTCCAGAGTAAAATTGATTGAGATTTTATGCCATCACTCAACACCAAGTTAGGTATATACGCGCAAAGGATCCAACACGTTAACTTACCACGGAATACTTTTTTTTTACAATGCCGGCAGAAGACATGAAAATAAAAAGCAGATAGGTGGATTTACTTTATTTTCTCTTTTGGAGAAAGTACTCAGTAAAAGAAGAAAATCAGTTTCTCACAGGGCAGGGAGAAGATCCAAGTTTTTAGCCAGGAGCAGAGATAGGAGGAGGCGAGGGTCTCCTCTAGGTTAACAGGAGCAGGAAAAAGCTTTTACTACACTATATCCAGCATAATCTAATCCCGGATTTATTTCTTCAGTACGAACTTTTTGTATGTAGCCTGGCTAATACCGTTTTTAGAATAGAAGCAGTATCGGAATTTTCTCAAAACTGCCTCACCCTGCAAAGCTTAAGGTAGCAGTAATTAGCTTTGTTCTGAAGAAAATTAATAATCCGTTATCTGTTACGCCAAATCAAAATTAGCAGAAGAGGGAATACAGAAGAAGCCATTGCCTTGTATAAAACTGAACATTTGAATTATTTTTAAGTCACTATCCAAATACATTCAAAGCATTTGAAATATTCTAAAATGCAAATGCTCAACATTCGAATATTCAAATGTTAAAATTTTTAACATAATTGTAGAACAGTTTTCCATCAACAGTTTGATGGATCTCGTGTCTTCTTCTTTTTGCAACTAATTGTGGAGTCTTTTATCTGAAAAACATTTTTATTATAGAAATACATGCCACGGAAAGGGGCAACTTTACATAACGACTTCGTCGGTTAATGCTTTTTTATTCTAATGTGACAAGATATCAAAAAATCACAGAAATATTTGTTGAGATGTTATTGGGATTGGCGTTAGCTAAAGCGGAATAAGTCGGGACAGAGGGGCTTGGCAGTTGAGCCCCTTACTAACTGAATCTTTCTTCACGTCGTAGGGTAATGGAGAACACCGTTCTAAAGTATCTATTTAGCATTTTTGAAAAGAAAGGTTCCCGTAAGCGCAAGGACCTTCCAAGTCCTGCATAGCCAAATTTTCTTATCCACAGTGGAACTCGGATATAAGAGCCACGGGTACAGTAGACTCTCGGCTAAAAGAGACTGCTAGGTCCGGCTAGGCCCGGTCCCTTGAGGGGCCGGACCGGTAAGG
>JABASM010002656.1:0-10587 GCA_019776545.1 Brachystomella parvula | reverse complement strand
GCTGAAATGTCTCTGAAGCTGATAATGACAGGACGGGGTCTCGCATTTTCATCCGTGGGTTTTGCTTGTCCTAATCGGGAAGTGGAGAATTTGGTAACTTTGGGGGTGTAGAGTGAGTCGGCAACGGGTTCCGTGCAGACGGCAACGATCTGCTGTACTTTTGAGGATAGGTCAAGCTCGTTCTTCTCGTGTTCCGGGACTCCGTAAAGAATTAGTTCTTTTTTATGAATCTCAATTTCCAGTTGAGTGCACTTATCGATGATCTGCGTGACGTCTGTGTTACACAAGTTTGTTTGAGCTGGTGAATCCGTAGTTTGGGCGTTGTTGTTATGATCGGGCTGACTGTGCTGGGCGTGTGGAGGCTGGAGAGCTATATCCGGGATAAACAAGGTTGGGCGCCATTTTTGGGTTTCTTGTAGGTCTAATTTGAGCTGCTTTAGTTTATCCTTCCGTTCTTTAGGAGAGTCCTTGTGTTGTATTTCGATCAACGTAAGCTGCATATCTTTTAGCTTTGTGTCTACTTCCCTGAATTCAGATTGGACCCAGCAGATGAGAGTGTTGAGTTTGGAATTGATGATTTCTGTGGCTAGAGTGAAGCCTGGAAGTTTTGCGATCATCTGTTGATCTTCTGTGACTAATTTGGAGAGCTCGGTAGCTTGTTTCGACTGGGAAGTGGCGCTGTTAGAAGTATCGCTTTGAGGTGAGGGCACATCCGTCGTGGACTTTTCTGGCTTGGAGACTGGGGTGTTTTTACGGATCTTCGCTTTTCCCATTTTTCTCGGAGTATCGGTTGGTTCTGACAGATCTGTAGGTTGGTGAATGGCAGACCTAGATAAATACGGGAACGGGCTAGTATCTTCACTTTCTCATGTGACAATGACAGTTGCTTCAGCCTGCATATACTAAGAGTAAAATGGGACTTAGCTTTTAATGTTGAATGAACAGCTGATTTTCGGATGTTGAAAGAGCTTGTCCTGGGGATCTTCGACCCACGGTTTTCGACGTTCTACCAGTGTAGGAGCCTTAGTGGGGTGCTTTGGGATACGCCGTGGACGTTGAAGTGATTTAGTTAATTGAAATTAATTGAAAGTTAAATTAATGTAGATTGAAGGCGTGTGTGCAGGTCGACCGAAAACTATTATTAGTTTTAGTCCTCGTGTATTAAATGATTTGAGCTTTTAAATTACGGAGGTAGCATTACCTTCATCCATAGAACTTTGCTTTTGCCGACTCGGCGGGGACTGACAGGAGGCAGACTGAGGTGAGGCTGAGAGCTTACGTTTAACACGGTAGGATCGTGGAGGAGCCCGATGCGAAAACACAGCTTCGTAGTCTTCATCCGTAACGATTTTTTGCACCGGTGGTGAATGCTCTGGGGACTCAGAGCCTGCACCATACCTTAACTTAGAATCCTCGGAAAAGAGAGAACGACGTTTTAAAGATGGTGACATCTCAGAGCCTGTTGGAGGCGTTTTGCCATTTATTCCATCCAGGATAGGTGATTCTTCGTCCAAGTCCAGAGTGCTAATCTTTGTGGGTGTCTTTATTTGAACAGCGTACAAATCAGACAATGGTCGCTTTTTCGGAGTTGTAGGGGGAGATGTGAGATCACGTTCAGCTATGCCGTCTCCAGGAATGTCTTCGTGCTTCTTTTTCCGCCGATTCTCAACCTTCGGAATAACTAAAGAATTTCCGGAAATTAAGGTAACGGCTTTTTAAACTCGCATTTTCTAATGAAGGAATAAGTCTAGAAAAAAATACTCCCTCGCCTTAGTTCTCTAGCATACTACTAGAGAATTGCTTGAGGATCAGGTTTCACTTTCTTCCCAAAACAACGAAAGAAGCAACCGTTAGGGTCAGAATTGCTTTCCCCGCTACATCAAAAGAAGTTTTTTGCCTTTTAACATTTTAAACCGGAACTATGATGCCCAGAACGAGCATCAATTTCAGAGAAAGAAAAACTGCTGGCAACTGTTTAGCGGCCCGACGACTGATGGAAATCAAAACTGGTGACAAAAAAAAAGCGATCCTTACAGTTTCCTGGTTTCCACTGGAGTGGGTGCGGCGCCCGGTATCTTCGTGTTGATTCTGACGATTTCTAACTAACACAGCTAAAGCAACCCTTGTGACGCTTCAGCCTGAGCATTTCCATCGCAAGCACGTTTCTGCTTGCTGTGACTCGCGACTTTTTTTTGGAAAGGGTAAGATGGTCTCTCGTGGGACTTCGAAGAACCTCATTTTTAAACCATAAGTGAAAAGAAATTTAGTATTTGTTCTCTATAGAAAGCAAATTGAGAGCATATTTTTTCACCGCTCTAGAATTCTTCTTTCTTTAGAAAATGCGATTTTAAAAAGTTTTCCGCTTCATTTCCAAACCGTTTTTAGAAACAAGACGTGTGGAAACTGAACAACAGAGACAGGCAAGACAAATTAATTTAGTCTTTTACCTTCTACTTCTTCTTCTGAGTCAAGTGAGGGCAAGCTCTGCTGTTTGCCATCCTCCTCTGTTGGAAATGCAACTTGCCGTGCCGCTTTCGAGGTGGAAGGTTCATTTCTGTCGGTTCGGACGAATTCTTGAGAGTCTTTCATGTCTATTCCCTCAACGTTAACAAACTCAATGAAGAACTGACTTAGAGTGTAATTTGGAGGTTTATCACTATTTTCAGAGCAGAAGATGCTATAATACTGTTTCAGCAAACTCCATACCTCTCCTAAAAATTAATCGATTAAAATCTGTACCACTGAAATAATGAACCGTGGAACTTACGGACAGTCTTCCCCTTAATTATATCGTAGAGAGTGACGAGAGCCTGTTGAAGACTTCCGTCACCAAATGTAAAAAGCACAAGGTTTCTATCAGATTCTGAAGCTGCTAAAAGTTGGAGAGCCGATTTGAGCTCCGCATTTCCATTGAACGCGCCGCAACCCCACTTCCCTGAAGCAATTGCCACTTTTTGAAAATGTCCAGGAACAGCGAACCCAGTATACGCCTAGAATAATGTAGTTTAAGCTCAAATAGCCAGTCGTAGGCAACGTTGGGTTTCTTACCTTATTCAGTTCTCGCTCCATGAGCTTCGGGTTGAATTGTACCGAACTTTTCCGGATAAACAAGGCGTCAATAGCCACGATCTGAGTATATCGACGTCCTTTGCTATCATAAGGAGTGCAGTCATAGAAGTCTCCTGCATAACTGAAAGAAGAAGAGTACCCAGAATATGTTGAGAACCTCTCACAGCCTGTAACGAGCAGCGCTTCTCCAGCATGGAGCTTCTCAGTGAAAAGACGACTGATCAAAAGCTCAGGGTAAATGACAAAAAGGATTTCTTCTTGAACTGCTCCCCGGCCAAGTACACCTCCACCTAAATACCTAAAAACAAGAACTCATTCAGCTGCACATTCTATATTTTAAATCTACAGTTTTATCTTACTTATTAGCAAAATCAACCTGCAGCATGCCAGATCCTTCCGTCTCGATGGTTCCGTTTGAGAGTACAACTAATTGTGACAGTTTCTTCGTAGACCCAGACCAATTGGGACATGAACTGGAATTGTAGAACTTGCGTGTGAATGTGACGACGCCATTATGAGCTAGAATATACAAATTATCGTTTGCTTCGGGACTTCGATTAACTAAGTTTAAATTCATACGTTCTTCGTTCTTTCCTGCTAGACGTTCGAAATAATGGATAATACAACGAAGTTTCTGAACCATTGAAGGCATCCGCTCATCATTTTTAGCAGAGCTGTACAGCCTGAAATGAAAGTATAAAAGTTACTTAAGTTCCTGGTAAAATTGCCATTTAAACGTACTCATCAAAATTGACTGTAGGATAGTTCTCGTCATTTTCAATAGGAGCAGGAAAGGTGCAGAAGAATGCATTGGCTAAGAGACATGAAATTTGCCTCTGAGTGAAACTGATGCTGTGATTCTTGAATCGTTTCAACAACGGTATCGCAGTTGTAACAATGTCGGGTAGATCCAGACAGAGTTTCACCATGAAAGGCAAAACCACCGCAAAAAAATTGTAGCCTTCATCCATTGGCATTGCCTTATATAAAATTCTTAGTTAAAAAAAATCAAATCCCAAAACATAAAAAAAAATCAAATAAAAGTAACCTCTTCAATTGTGTATTTCAGCACGTTGAAATCTGATGTCGTGTTATTAATTCGGTTAATCCTACCGTTTAAATCGTCGCAACTTTCAATTGGAACTTCTAGTGTTTTCCTTACATGATCCCAGTAATGGACCCTTTCCTTGTTAATGATCTTCCGTCCCTGTATTATGGTTTTGACAAGATCAAGTCATGAACTTAATTTATCCTGCAAAGAAGCTTACTAAAGTTGCTGAAAAAGAGAACTTTTTCACCACTCGCTCATACTCCGGAAAACAAGGCATTGGGACGAAATCAGCCTGCCATTTTGGAACGTAAATAGAAGGATGGGGTTCGAGTCGGTCTTCAGTAGGGTCCTTCGGATTATACGCATCCTGTAATGAAAAATAGGAAATGGAAGAAACAAAAAAACAAATCCTGATAATGGCTAAATCGTTAAAAGTATAATTTACCCGCAGTTTGAACGTGACAGTATGAAGTGGACTATATTTAACATCAGGGAACATTTTGCAGCTAGGATAATATTTTTTGAGGCTACTGAACTTCGCAAGTTCCCGTTCTTCTAAAGCCCTCATTTTTTCCAGCTCCACCCGGACATGCTCTCTCTTCTTCTCGATTTCTTCGTAAGAGTAGAAGGAATCCGACTTTAAGTCTACAGATTCTTGAGAAAAATCATCGATTTCTGCGGCCTCCGAGTCCATCTCAGCTTGTCGAAGCTGTGCTCCACCGACAGATAGGTTAGCGGCGTCATAGAACCTAGACTCCATGCTTTCTTCATCTTTCATAGGATGGGACGCTGTACTTGCCTTTTGTTTTTCTTTATCAGCGTCGTCAGCAACAATGCTTAGTTCTGGTGGGGAAGGGGAATCCTCAATAGAAATGATGATGTGACTGGTAGTAGCAGTTTCGTCCGACGGAATAATCTCCACGTCTGACTCCATTTCCACCGTTCCTGGATCTCCTGACACTGAGCCACCCCGGAGGCTTTCTTCGGTGGAGCTCATCTCTTTGATTAAGGGGAAGGAAATGCTCCAGGTAGACAGCAATGGAAGAATCTAGATGTAGCCAAGGATAGAAAACAGGAGATCAAGATGAGAGCGAGAATACCTTCCTCAGATTTTGGCTTTATTTGCCAACTTCTTATATGGATTTCTACTGCCAAAGAATTTGATTTACGGATTGCGGTAGCAGCCGACTACTTGCGGAGTGTTTAGGCTTCTTCGGTATGGCCGTTTCCACTGATGACAGCAGTAATGACAGATGAATTAATTGAAATTGATTGGAACTGTCGTGCTCGACGTTGTTGTCTTCCGGGTGTTTCTTTTTTGCAAAACAAAGAGAGATCTCCCGGGCTATTTTCTGGGCTCTGCTTTGTCTATGCAATTGTGAAGTCAGTAAAATTTATTTTCTCAATTAATTAGACTGTGATACTAAATGAAACTAAAATAAATTCCAAAAGACTTGGAGGAGTAGAAATTAAAATTAGCCAACTCTATGTTTCTTAGATTTAGCAGGAGCTTCGTCATCATCGCCCTCTTCTTCTTCGTCATCTTCATCCAATTTGGCTTCAACTCCAGCTGCATGAGCTGCACGGAGAAATGCTTTTCCAATGGCACTGCGACGTGGGACTGAGAGATCCTCATGTGCCCGAACATCGTAAGCATGGAAGACAAGGGTCGCAAGCCAGTTCCACATTGACTTTTCTTCATTCTCTGTTTTCGTCACTATAGGATAAATGAACTCGTCACAGAACTTCTCGACCTCAGGCTTTACTTCGTCCCATGTTAGTTTTTCGTGGCATCCGTCTGACCCGTATCGGTTGTCATACCTGAAAGGACACATCACTAGAATAATGGAAGAAAAGGGGTTTAGGTTCATGGTTTATACCTGTGGTAATGAACTTCTTCTAACATAAGACCCAGCCCAGGTGCTTTTGGGACATCAATACGCTCCTTTCCGAACGCCTTGATAAAAACTGATTCATGAGCAAATCCTCGGAGGATCGCTGTACAGAGTCCAATCATTTTCCGAATTTGATGAAGCATAAAACTCTGGCCCTTGACCCTGAGAACGACGTACTCGAGACCATCCTTCATAAAAGGATCGCCACAAACGAAACTCATAATATGACGCTGGGCACTTGGATCCCCTGAGCGCTTCTTACTGGTGAAGTTATGAAAGTTCTTAGTCCCAACATAATTCTGGAATAGTCTTCGAACATCTGCGAGTACCTCTGGAGTGATTCTATAAGCCTCAGTGAGGTTGACCTCCACCTGTGATTCAAGAAGCGAGCAAAGAAAACTTAAAATCAGTAATCACATTGCGTGGCGTTAGTGTGTTGTGTGTATACTAACCGGCGCGAAGGCAAAGGTCGGCATCATGTAAGCGTAAGTCCTTGCATCGCAGTTAAGCTTAGCATCAAATCCCCTCGTCACCCTTTTCATTCCCATGATGCGTACGCAAGCAGGAAGGACTTCATTCAGCTTGACAATCTCCATATTTTCCGGACCCTTGAACGAAACGATTTGTCTGGCGGCTGAAACCTATTGTACTCAAAGAAAGTTCAATTGAATGATATCCTTAGTTTCATTTTATGGTTACTTGCCGATTTATCTGTTCTAGCTGCCCTTTGAAATTGAAACGTCTGCGGTCGATTCAATTCATCTTGATTAATATAATTATTCTTTAACATGGCGTCGAAAAATTCTCCCTCTATTGTACGGGTATCAGGATTCTTTTGCATTCCGTAGTAACCCTGGCCACAGTAGCTCATCATCCAGACGATTTTCCTCTTTTTGATTCTGCAGAAAGGTTGTGCTTCTGTTTTCGTGTCTGCCGTCTCCCCTATGGAAGTTGGAACCGGTGTTGGAACCTCTGCTCCCTCCTCGACCGGATTTGCTAGCGATTTTTCCGGCGCTTCATGGTTGCCATTCTCCAAAGATTGATCCTCCTGCAACGGCGTCGGTTCTTCGACAGCCGTAGCCATTTTGGATGCACGAAGCTGAGATGAAGCTGCAAAACCTGCTGAACAGTTATCCGTGAGATTCCTCTTGAAACTGGAATGACCTGTTGCTGCCGCTTTGAAGAGCTTCACAGATGGGGCCTGACAGTTGGAAGAATACAAGCGAGCACATGAGTACAGCAGATGCCTTAAGGAACAGTTCACTAGCATAATCAACAAAAATGTAGAAATCCGACCGAATAATACAATGACAAGCTACAGAGACAGATCAGTCTGAGCCGTTTTACTTACTGGACGTCGCTGGAACCAAACCCAGGGCAGAATCCAACAGGATGTACTCTTTCAGTAAATTAAAAACTATGAACAAAATAATAATTGACAGCTTTTTAATTTATTTTTTTATCTGAGCACATTTATTTCAAAGGAATCAGTTCCCTCCTCTTCTCGTCCTGGCGCGGAAGCCGGCTTGGTTCTGTCTACTATCAATCACACGTTAGCCAACATCAGCGTCCCAAATAAACCTGACGAAAGCAACGCTTCACCACTCTAGTGCCATACTTCACCTTACGCTGCCATCGGCTTGGTTTAGTTTAGTCATCTGGTACATACCGTTTTATTGCCCGTATTTTTCAAGGAACATTATCAGTTGACTAAAAGCAATTCAATTCGATATCCATCCCACAAGGAAAAGGTTAACTTCATTTTTAGCTAGCTTAGCCTTTCGTCATCAGTTGTTTCCGCCTCATCAAGATTAGAATCATTGGAATTAAGTTCATCTCCGCTATTTTTCTCAGCCTCAGGAGTCATCAGCTCTCCATCTGTGCTGGAGTCCTCATCTTTATGTGGAAGGAAGTTACCTGCATTACACTGCTCGATTGCGCATCGAAGCTAAAATAATAAAATTGATTAATTTTGTCATCCTTTCAACAGAATTTTGTAGTGTCCATACCTCCTTCATTGCTACAACTCCAATAAGCTTCCCTGTAGCAGTGACATATGCATGATTGATTCCAAGGAGAGAGAAAAGTGAATGGACTTTTAGCAGAGTAGTCTTTGCCACTAGTTGAAAAGGGGCAGCGTCAATATGACACCTTGAAAAATCTACTGGCATGTTCATTTGCTCCTCCTCCCAAGCCCTCTGCTCTTCGGGTGACATGTCAATGACTCGTTCACGAGGCTGAAAACACATAGTTTCACTGAAAGAACAGATTGAGGAAATTTTTAGTGAGCTTATTCATACCAGCGTCACTTTCTTCTTCTGTGCTTTTATAGGGTTAACAACCACGGTAGGCCTTGGCGGCACCAGCAACCCAGGCTCCGGATCTGCATCCTAGATACAAAAAGGCCACTGAGCAAAATATTCAGGAAGTGTATAGGTAACCATTACCTGGAGTGTGGAGGACTTCTGAAAAATAGCATGAAATGCATTTCTAACTCTGCTTTCTGCGCCGGTAACCGTCATATAGTGCTGCTGGAAAGGGCTCGGAAGCTGACCGAAATTATATACGGAGAAGGAATCCGTCTTCTTTAAAATTGATTTCATTGGTCGAGGAGGGAAAGAAGTTGGATTCACAGCAACGCTGACACCAGCCGTCTCAACTACTTCAACATTCTGAGAAGAAAATAATGTCAATTATAAGATTTTGACGGCAATCTCTCTCAAGACTTTACTTACATCGCTACTTTCTTCATTTTCTTCAGCTGAATGAACGGAATTGGAAGACTCAGACACAGGTGAAGTGGTGATTGTTGGGACAGGCGTCACTTCGAATCGGGATGGCCTTCGCTCTGATGGTCTTCTTTGCTCAGCAAACTGCTTACGTTCGAGTTCTTCTTTGGCACGGGCGGCAGCCTGTCTCAGGTGCCAGTTGGACGTAGATTGAATCCTTCTCTCTCTTCCAGTATGACGTTCGATAGCTTTGATTAAGTGGTGAAGGGGAATGGAGCCCAGCAGAACCTAGAGATTAAAATAAAAATATAAAAATTTGAACTTTTAAAACTTTTTTAAAAATCTGAAGAAGTTTACAAGAGATCAAATCAAATCTCGTATAAAATTACGCATAGGAATTTCAAGGACTTTTCAGAAGGATTACCATATTGTCTGGGGCCTCCACCAATGGCAAAGAAGAAAGATGGCTGTTTTTCTTAATTATTGATTTCAGTTCCCTGTAGGACATTCCGTACCAAATGCATCTGAGAAAAAAAGAAAATTAGAATTCAGTTTATCATTGTGTATCTCTTTTTTTTTTTAGACATGACCCGCTTACTTCACGTCGCGAACCATAAAATCCTTGACAGTGACGTCGTAGGTACCTGCTGAACTTGAGGGAATGAAGTCAGGTAAAAACGGTAACTTCTTGATTATGGAAATTGAGTCGAAAATTGATGGTTGAAGAAGTCCAGCAACAGCGTTCGAGATCAACACAGCCAACATAACTGGAATGATATACGTAATTTCTCCAGTCATTTCCGAAACAATGACTACAACGCTCACAGTCCGGGTTACTGCCCCAGAGACCGCAGCTGCTCCAACTATAGCATAACCTCCTACGGAAAAAAGGACATATAAAAACCATACAGTAGCTTTCAATAAACTGGACCTGCCTGATTCTAACCTGGAACGATTCGCCAATTATCGCCAGAGAAGCTTACGCCGTAGGGAAACCATAGGAACATTGCTTCGCCCACCATCCGTCCAAGCGCAGCTCCGATTTTGAACACAGGTACGAAGTTTCCTGGTCAAACAAAAAATGTGGCGACTATCCTCTAACTAAGAACAATTAAATGGGAGGGATTCAATTACCAGACGGAACTGGAAGGGTAGAAGCAAGGATGGATAAAAAAAATGTAGACACGGCGAAGAGTGCTAAATTTACGAAAATTCCCGTATACTCGTTCATCCAGTGCTTGACGATAGAATATTCTTCTACTGTAAAATTGTCCTTTGTCCACGTAAAATTGGAGAATAAAGTCACAACCTATGACACAGAAACAGATGCATCAACGTAATTTTCAACGTGAGAGACACTTCAAACTTCAAAGTCTTTAAGAAAAATAAGCAGCAAAAAAAAAAAAATAATAATAACGGTTAAAATTAAAATAAAGGGTAGGGACTATGCTTCAATACAAGAAAGAAAAAAAATATAGTTGAAACCGAGAAGCGAAATCAAACTCTTTTCTCAATTTTAGCTTATTACCATTAACCTCGTTTCCAGTATTTACTAGTCTTCCTGAAAAAAACATGGATTTAACTTCGATCCCGTCAGTAATATTATATTAGCTGCTTTAGGAATGCTTTCCAAAATCACCCTTGCTATTAAGTGCTGTATAAAACGTGTGCATGTGCTTACTTGGTCGTGTGTAGTGAGGTCACCAGCGATGAACTGCCCAAAACCAAGCGGGAAATTCACAGAAGCGATAAAAAACGAGACGAGGAATGGGTAAATAAATCGGCTGGAAACAAATATCAGCATAAGTCACTAAGCTCAGCTACAAACACTAGAAGATAAATT
>JABASM010002655.1:0-10589 GCA_019776545.1 Brachystomella parvula | reverse complement strand
GGATTTTATCTTTCTTATACAGGTGCCACATTTTGTGGGTACGTTTACTTTCACACGGTCTTTTACACTTTCATCCACCTCGAAGTGAAAGCAAAGCTTCTGACAAAAAATCAAACAAAAATACCCTAGTCCTACAAAAAAAAAAATAAACGAGCTCAGCCAAAAATCTTAGGTGAATTTATATTTATAAGGAAACCAGGTGCGTATTAAACACAAAAAATAACCGAAAAAGTGCTTGACCTACCGTCGAGTAAAAGAAAGAAGACCTGGAAAGACCAGACCAGAAAGTGCCCTTCTCAACGAAATTGGGCCTTTTTCAGCGTCTTATCATATGGGAGGTACTTTTTCGATGTGGGTACCTTTATTTTTTCGAGAACGATAATTTTCCCCGAAGCACATTGGCCTTTCTAGTCCAGTTAAACACGAAAATACGCCGCTTGCCTACTTTTCAAACTAAAAACGCTTCTGCACTTAACCGAATTCTTTTTTCGAAAATTTTGAAATAGTATTACGTTTAAAGTCGTCGACCTCCCCAGAGATAATTCATTTTCATTAACAAAGATGGGCTAGCTTGGGTTATGTGGCTGTCTCACCTCTCCCCACTCTACTGTAGCTGTAAACCTGAACGTCTTTTTTCAGCAAGAGAAATTTCGTATGAAAAAGGGACATTTAGGAAGGAAACTAAGCCTCAGATTATGTCAACCTTTCCTCGTCATGATATTCCGCTATTTTCTGAATATGTTTTTCATGAGGATGCAAATACTATGCAGGAATAGGCTTGAAGAACATTATGAAATAAGATAAGGAAAATGGACCAGCTTCCAAGAGTATCCATTTGGAATCCTATTAGGATTTATGTTGATACCTTATTACCTCGGGTCCTCGTGCCTCGTGGCCACTGACCTCATTACTCCTCCTATACAAATATAAAATAACCAAAAATATCCCTGAATTTATTTTTGAGAAACTCGGATGGAAAGGTCACCAAGTTAAACATCTCTTTTTTTCATTCTCTAATTCCNTATACAAATATAAAATAACCAAAAATATCCCTGAATTTATTTTTGAGAAACTCGGATGGAAAGGTCACCAAGTTAAACATCTCTTTTTTTCATTCTCTAATTCCCTAATGTAGAGGAGGAGACTTCAATGAAACGTGTTTTGTAAGAAATTGTGTGAAATCCGTGTCTCTTGTTGATTTTGATCGGATACTTTCTCTAAAATAGGATTTCCGTCTTGTTGATTGTTGATTCGATTCTGAAAACGAGATAAGACGAGAAAGTTTTCTTTGTTTGCTTAGTCACTTTCTCTTCAATTGAAGTTCTTTTGAAGTGGAAGTGAAACAAAGTACAAGTTTATTCTTGAGAGATAAGGGCTGTGCAGTCTAACTAACTTTCTCTAACCGCTTTTCTCTTTTCACCTTTTCCCACTGGGAGAAAATGGAGATAGAAAAGGCAAACAATGGATATCTGGATTCTCACACATGTACAAGGGGATGGGACTGAATCAGAATTCCATGGACCTCATGCTTTCTTTGGACAAAGATCCTCTTCTGCACTCTCACATTAACAAAACTCAAGGCACCCGGCACTTCTGTTCCACCCAAAATCCCACTTAATTAATGTCTACAAGAAACAAAGGATTGGAGAAAAGACATTGGAGTTTTCCCCATTCTTACTTTTTCGCCAAGGTTTTTCACCGACGAAAGTGGTACATTATTTTGTACGAGCTGTCTGCCCGTTCGTATGTTCGCCTCCTCAAAAATTTGAAAATTCTGAATTTAAAATTTAGGAATTCAAAAAATTCAAATCTGAGAATCCGTGTAAAAAAATTTCAAACTTTAGAATTTCGAAAGTTTTAAAATTTAGAAATTTTGCTGAATAGAAAGTAGTTAACGTAGCTCCCCGTCGCTGGGCTGAATTTAGCCGTTTGTCCGATTTTTTAAAATCCCTTTGAAAATTTATTTCTGGGCAAACGATTCTCAGTAGAAGTTATGCGGCTTTCTTGCTGCAATTTTCCTTCCCCCCTCTTTAATCTACTGCTAATAATAAATTACATGGGAGGAGAACCTGCCTTCCACTTTTACATTTTTTTTTGCTTGAGTAGTCAGCATCAGAATTCCAAATAAAATGCGCAAGGTTTGCGCCATTATGCTAAGCCGACGAAGTCGTAAACATTTTCAAAAATCAAATACCCAAATATGCAAACATCGATGCTGAAGTAGTGTTTTGCATGTTTTGGAAATTTTTGTTAATTTTTTAAGTTTTCATGAATTCTTGACATTTTCTGAAATTTTTAATGATGCTAGACACTTTCTAAAAATTTTTTAACTTATGAACGTTCCCCATTTCAATGAATTTTAATGTTCTGAAATTTTAATTAACTTTGGGCGGACTGAAATCTTTTGTACAGCAAACTTTACAGCAAAGTTTTGTGAGAATTTTTGAGAAAAATTTTGGGGAAATTTTTATGCAAAATTTTGAGGAAATAGGAGAATATTTGGACTGTTTAAATATTTGAATGCTTAAAAATCTTGTGTCAGCTTTCCAGCCGATAAGAAACGAGTGATTGACCTTTAGATCTCCATCAATCTTTCGAAGAGGTACGCTTTGATTTAAATTGAGAAACTTATTGTCGACAGAAGGATATGTGACGGACAGGACAATCTATTTACTGATTCGTCGAGTAATCCAAATTCTCGAATTCATAAAACCGTTGGAATATTGTTGACAGAAGCAAGACGCAAAGAACTTCAACGGGAGAAAGCTTCTTAAAGTTTGTGAACTGAAACAAAGGTAAACATGACTTTCCCATCACGAAAGAAAAAAACAAAAAGAAGTAAAAAGAAACAATAGAATTTCTTTACTTTCATTGAAGATAAAAGCACAATGAGAAACACTTGAATTTTCATCAGCACAAAAGCAAACGCTCCTGCTGTCGTCTTAAGACCGTTAAAAATTCTTCTCCGCCCTGATTCTTCCATATGGCTTCCAAATAAAAATGCTCGACCTTTCCCCTCTTTTCTCACTTTATGAGATTTGCTGATAAACTCATCCCCTTAATTTTGATCTCATTAAACTGGTTTCATTTCCTTCATAAAATTCTTGTGGTGACAAGTTGAAGGCAGCTGTTATGAAAACAAGAAGCACAGAGGGCTTTATTATTGTGTTGCGTAACCAACGGGTCATACTATCAAATTCTCTGATTTTAATTGCAAAATAATTGTTATGGATATGGATGATTCCGAGAATGGAAAATTCGCTGCGCTATTTTTTAGCAGAGTTTGATAATACTGATGCAAAAAAAAGTACAGCTTGTCCCGAGAATTAGTTGACCGCAGAAACTTTCGCGCTTTTTGGAATTTACTTGATCGGTATTTGGAAAAACAATTTCAAACAGTTTAGCTTTTAGTAGCTTAATGCATTGATGGCTGAAATCATCCTGCTAAAAAAAATCAGAAATGCGGATTTTTGAATTTCAAAAAAAGTGAAATAATTTTCTCGGTCAACTAATTCTTGGGACAAGTTGTATGTATGTGATCCGATTGAAGATACAAATTATAAGACGCTCTCGTGAAAACCCTGGTGAATTTTATTACGACCAGAACACCACGAGACTAAACAAAAAAAAATAATGCGGAACAGATTCGGATCCGGATTCAAAGAAGCATTTCAAAATCTCACTAAATCCAAACGATTTTTCGTGGGTGGAATAAAAAGTTTACGCAGATCACTGAAAAAAAAATCGAGAGTAAATCGCCTGGTAGCGATTAAAATTAATCCCCCTGTTTTCGGGAACTAATTATTTCAATTTATTAAATATTTCAAGCTAGTAATAATTTCTTGGCTTTTAGATTCAAATAGTAATAGTCGTGGGACGATTTTTTTGGCAGATGATCAAAAAACTCATTCCAAAATTCTAAAAACTCTGATCTCATAATTCATTTCATTTTAATTATTTTAGAAACTAATAGCGGGGCATACTCCCCTGCGGCCGACGCTAATTTTTCAATTTACAGCCTTGCTCATTTCAACTGCCACCAGCAGCAGTAGCATTTTGATCATTTTTAGCCATGCACTGCACAGTCATATCCACCCCTATCAAAAACGAAGAAAAAAAAAATGAGATCTTCAAAGTATCTCTTTGCAGAAATCCAAGAGTGAAGGCCTCAGTTGTCTTTTTGGCGTGTTCAAGATCAGACGAGTGGAAATTTGGCTCGTGGAAAAAAGCAGTAGCTAAAACCCTGCCTCTCACCGTTCGTCAAGTCAAGCTGTAAGGAACAAAGAAATAAATTCCAATTTCTTCCAAGCGATTCAGTTCAAAGGGGAGATCGCTAGATTGAAAAAGTTGATACTTCTTACAGACTTGAGCTTGAAGTTAGAACAATAAAACTTTATTATTGAATGTGAATTATTCAAAGTTTGAAACAATAGATTTTTTTTCTTCCTGGAAAAGCAATATCAAGCGTCGGCACAGCTGGCTCAGCCCTTAAATTTTAAATTCAAGAAAAACGTGACGACTTTAAAAAATTTCTTGCTGAAGAATATTGGCAAGCTTAATATAAAAAAAAATTAATATCATCATCTCCTCTCCAGTTAATTTTTTCTCCATTCAGAAAAAAGTAGTTAATCTCCATTTGCAACTTGAAATGTCCAGTTCAAGAAATTCAACATTGAGGAGATGCTCAACTGGATGACCTTCGGTCAAGCCACATCGTAAGTCTATGCAATAATATTATTTTCAATACTCTTCCTAATGCAAAAGTAATAAAAATCCCGATTTTAATTAAAATTATGATAATATAATTACTGTTGTGATAAGAATTTCCCACGTTTTTTTCTGTGGTTTTTTCAACTTATTTTTTCAAATAGAAACCCCGTGCCTCTTTATTTTTCATCTTTTATTATTTTTTTCCTGAAATTAAAATTAGCCCTATGAGAATTTCCAGATAATGAGAATTAGGTTTTTGGATTTTAAAGCCCTGGTACTGGGTAATTTAATTGGAGAATCAAATTATCACGTCGAGCTGTTGAGATTTCATTAAAGCCAGCCAGGAGGGGACTAGAAAATGGAACGTGGAAGAGATTAGTTCATCTCATCATCCCTTCATCTCCTTGTTTGCCTTCCAAGGCCTAATTCCATAATTTCCATCCTTTGTTCATCACCATCATCATCATCATGATGAGAGATTTTAGAATTTCAAGATCCAAGCTCAATTAACCAAACATAGCATTCATCTTCATTCGACACAATGGAAATTTCTAATCCTCTAATTCTTCCTTTGTTTCTTGAAGAGTCATTTTTGAGTTAATGAAAATACGGATGACTAACAGTGAACTAATGAATTCGAAATGGCAAAGTAGAATTAAATTAAGCCTTTTTGTCGATTTCATTGATTAAAGGGTCGAGTTGCCTTTTTGAACTCGTGAAATCAAAGATTCAATTTTTCTATTCTATTTATAGTAGGGTAGGTATATAACATTTCCTGTTTCACTCTCCGGTTTTTTTTTGGGATTTTTTGGTATATCCTTTTACAACGGGTTCTGATTTCGGCTCTTTTTTTTCGTATCAAGTTTGATGGAATTTATCTAAAAAAAATCCTGCATCTAGGTAGTTTTAGCGACGAAATAAAAAAAATGGTAAAAGAGGAACAGGGATCAGATTTCAATGCATATGCATTTTTTGCCATTTAATTACCACAAACTAGAAAACAGATAAAGCTGATTGACGGCAGACAGCAGCGCCCAGCGATTGAAAAAAAGGCTAACTTTTTCAGTGCATGAATATTTTTTTTTCTGAATTTTACAGGTACAAGACTTCTATTTTAAATTTAAATGGAGGTTAATTTCTACTGTCTAAAATTTGCAAATGCGATTTTCAGACCATGTTGGTTAATTAATAGATTTCAGATTTCCAGGTAGCATGTCTGAAGCAGAAGCAGTGTATAGGATGGATAAATTGAAAGCTTATAAGAAGCCGGAAGGCTGTCAGGAGTCAATTTTAGTGGAATTGGTTGTCACGAAACTTCCGGGCAGTTTCTTGAGTTTCTTAAGTGAAGGAAAGCTTACGACAGCCTAAATCCAAAAACGGTGTTGTCCACTTTCGCTAATAAATATTTTCTCTAGTTTGTTTCAAATCTTTCTTGTATACTTTTGTATCACGCAGACAAAAACAAATTCCTCCAGTTTTTTATATCCTCCATTTTTCTGTCGCTGGCGCTTACCCGAAAAATTTTAAAAGCGCTGTAAGCTCTTTTAATTCACTTTTCATGGACGTTTTCTTAGAAAAGTGAAAATATTATTATTTAGTTAACGATTGAATTTTTTTAATCGCTGAAGTGAAACTAAAATGAAATTAAGTTTGAAAATTAAACAAATCTGAAAAAGTTAAATAAATTTTTTATTTTTGTTGTTTTTCAGTAAAATCGGCGGTTTTCAAGCCTCCCATAGTTTTCTCCCTCTACTTGATTATAGCCTTAGAGAAAATGATCTGCCGTAGTAGCAGCACTGATTTACTAATTTCACTTCCTTAACTTTCCCTATCTTATTTCCAAGATCTACGTTTTAAATCCTCCACCCTCTTTTTGCGGTGAGGAAAGTTTTGCTATGATTATCAGTGGTAAACTAGAAGGAAAACTTTAGCCGTGATGATAATGGGTAAGGTCTAATTAAAATTTTATTTTACTTTTGTTATTAGTAGCAACTGACGAGGGAACCCTTGTTAGAAATGCCACGTTTAGAATTTCATTTTGCCTTATATCGTCTCGAAGAGGTAAAAAAATGTTTTTCAACTTTACTCCGACACTCTTTTCAGTTTCTTCAGACCACCGTTAATTTTTAGGTAGTTTTTAAATCCTAAAACTTCTTAAGGATTTTAACACGTAAAAATTTGGCAACTCCTGTCTGGGGTCATTGTTAAAAACTGGGGATTTTGGCATGAACCAAAATAATTGCAGTGCATTTGGGTTTTCAAAAAACCGATTTTTTTAATAATTCCCCTCCCCGCGTTATTAGAAAAATGAATTTTACATGATTTACAGAAATGGCTTGAACAGCACGAGGAGTCTGTACCTTCTGATAACCTAAAAATTGAGTTAAGTAAAGTTCAGAACCTTAGTTTCTCGCCATATTTGGAGACAATATGGGGCAAAATCTCTGAATTCTAGGTGTAACACGTCTAAACGTTCCCTTGTGAGTTGGAGGTAAAACTTTCTCAGGTAAAAATGGTCCTTCTCTTTTTCCTTTAATAAAAAAGAGCAACTTTTCTATAGTATTAACATTGAGCATAAAAAACGACGTCAAGTTTTGTTTAACTTGAGGGCTTTTCTCCTTTTACTACAAGAGAAAGTTGGGATGAGGAATCTTCGAGTGGAATGGATGAGGTTTTCTGCATAATAGACTCCTTATTCCTCTAATGTTATTATTTCCTTGATCTCTTGAGAAGGAGCAGATGCACCTTGTTTCATGAAACTACCTATCCTCCAGTTTGACAGTTTTCAAAATGAGCTTGTTTATTCTTTCCAACCTATTAGAATAGTAGAAGAAAAGACTGTTTGAAGATGGTGAAATCCTATTTTGTCTTTTCCGGCAGGAAAGATGGGGATGATGGTAGTAGCTCCAAAGGTATAAGGAAAGGCAGAAACAAATTAAGCCTCCGAGCGTAGTACAAGCAAGCTCCCTTTCAAGCTACAGGATTTTCAAGGGGCTGAAACTTTCTTCCAATTTCCTCATGAGCCTAAAAAATTTACTCAAACTATTTTCTCCTGTATTTTTTTTTGTTCATAAATTTTTTGTCAATTCAAATAAACTGGGAATGGTTTGTGGAGAATGATAAAAAATAGCACGTTTTTGCAAAGTGCCTCGTTTTTTTTCGATGATTTCTCAACACGGTCATTTTTTTTTTAATTTTTACATGAAATTTTAGATTTAGAATGATTTTTGAAGCTGTACTAAAAAAACATAGTGTATGAATTTTGGGAAGTTGGTCATTTAATTCTTGTGGCTTTCCCGATGTACTGGAAAAATGGAGTAAGGCCATTAGGAGTCGTTAGGTTCTTCCTAGGTTCATTGCGGTTTTCCCTGTGGTTGAGAGGTAATCTGTCTGAGGATTCTATTTTGGCTGATGCTGGTTGTTCCCCCGGTTTCCCCGTATGTCCACTACAACTTTTCCTTTTTCATCTGTCTGATTATCAGATAGGTTTCTTTTCCTTCTGATTTATTTACTTAAGTCAAAGGAAAGTTTGGAGTGAGTGACTGGTAAGGAAGAGAATGCTAAAAGACACGCTCAACCCACGTTCTGAGCCTTCGTAAACAAAGTAGCTGCTACAATTAAGCGTGTTTTAACAAAGCGGGCCCAGCGTACGAGGCTATAGTAAAAACAATCTTATTGAATTTCTCTGCAACGAAAATTAAATATTTTCTTCTTTTGTCTTAATCGATTCTCCAAAGATATCGATAAATTTTCCCTGTTTTAATTCCGATGTACAAGGAAAGTATCGAATTTTTGGATTCATTGTAGCGAAAACTTAATTTCTGTTATTTGCAATTTCTTTCCAATTTTATAGGAAACAAAGACGGATATGAAAATTCCGAGTCTCAAGAACTGAGTCAATCGCAGGAATTTTTAGATATTTTGAACAGGATTCTAACTCGAATTCTTACTCAGGATTCTTACTTCCTGAATCCAAGCCTGTCATCCATCCACCCCCATAATTTTTTTTGATCTGTAAAAAAATATTTTCCAAATCATTTGATTTTTATTTTATTCTCAAGCTTTAGCGTCATTTACTCTTCCTCCCTGTCACATTTCCCTATTTCCTCATTTATCATGGCCAAGAGCCAATTGGTGAAATTCCATCTGATGGAAAAACAAAATAGAAAAATAAAAATAGTGCAAACAAGTGGACCAAAAATAAAGTGCAGAAAAAAAGGAGGCTATTTAAGTTTGAATGAAAACTGAAAATATTGGGGAATTAATTAGTTTGATTTTCATCTCAAAATTTCATCAGCCACTACTAACCCACCTCAAGCAAGGCTTCACAATTTTTTTTTATTGTTTATTTTTCTCCTTTCCCTGGAGAAAGTGGAGAAAGAGAAAATAAAGTTGCTTGATTCCATCTTTTTCTAAATTAGTTTTTTAATTGCAAAATTAAAGAAACAAAGCTCTTTGAAGCTTATAGACCCAAGTCGGATAAATTACCTGAGAGAGTGAGGCAAAGGGAGCTTTATAATTATTATTGCTATAATAACTACTTTCCCTTGAAGAAAAGAGTTGCAATAATCGACTGCTGAGTTGAAACTTGAGAAATTCATTTAAAAAAATTACTTGAACCACTTCTAAGTCTGAAATTCTCATTAATATATTTTCCTAGTGAAATGAGAAGAACGGAAATCAAATCTCCTCCAATCAGCTTATAGAGATGGGGTATTAAGTCAAACTCTCCTGAAACTTTTTGAAGTCCCTGAAAATGAAAATTGAAAATGGAATTTGAGTAATCCAAGATCTAAGAAAGCCCAGGATTATTTTTTGGCAAATGGAGTTGATTTGGTGGCGTGGGTTTTTAGGTGGGCTCTAGATTTCCCACAACTCCCTGCCTTGGCCTGTCAAATTCATTGCATGTCAAAGTGGAGAAGAAGCGGATGTGGATGAGAGTCTTTAAGGTTTAAGTTCTCTATTCAGTTTCCCGGAGGTTGTTGCGTGGTATTAATCTACAAATTCTTGGGTTTCATCATCGCCTTTAAGATGAAGAGGTTTACCAAGTAAGCCGCTCAGCCATGGTCTCCGACTCTGTCACTCCGGCAGAAATCACTCCGTCCCTCACGGAAGTACAGAATTGGCTCAGAGGCGCTGACAAAGCTACGATCCGTAGCAGAATTTCACTCGGAATTTTCACTTCGCGGGAAGCTCCATTTAATGGGCCTTGAGAATATTGTGAAACTGCCTTATTTTTTATTAACATTATTTTTATTGTGAAACTGCCATATTGCTTTTTACGAGGTGCCTTATTTTAGCAATGAAATTATCTTATGGCACAATAACCTTGTAGGATATGTTAATTGTTATATTGTTTTTAGAATACAAAATTTTGGAAGTCAGAAAGATTGAAAAAAGAGAGGAATTATTGAACAATTAGTACTTTCTTAGCCTTCGAAGGCCGACCGAAATTTATATTCAAGCTTACCGTGAAGATGAAGATAGACCTTAGCAGAGCACGCCGATTGGTGGCAGCGGTAGTAGATTTTACTCCCTGTTTTTAGTTTACTCTCATAATTGTAGACGAATTCTCCAGAAGACTTAATTGAAATTTTCGCTGTTTCAAAGTCATCGAAACTGCTAATCTTAGACCATTTGTTCTTTAAATGTACACGCTTCCCTTTTTTTTTGGTGGTTCCTCAGCCTCTTCGTCTTCTGAGTCCACAAAGGGCTCAAAATCTGAGTAAGCGGACACGTCCTGTTCCTTAGCCATTGTGGAGAAAACTGATTTAGAAAATTTTAGGTAGGTTTTTACAGGGTGAGAGATAAAAAGGTCATTAACAATTATCTAAAGGCTATTTCAAGAAACGATAAGGCAGTTTCACAATAAAAATAAT